>JAHBCN010000111.1:107500-287310 GCA_019359885.1 Listronotus oregonensis | reverse complement strand
CAAAATTTTTTAAAGCATATTGTAAGAAAATTATAAAAAACCCTTTAAAAAAAAGAACTTTTTAAAAAACTGGGCCCCTGTTAAATATGATCAAGGAGTGACTTTTTGACGCATTTTTTAAAGAAAAAAAACGTAATATTTTTTAAATGTTTTTAATTGTTTTTGGGAATATTGTTTTTCCCGTCTGTCTAGACTGCATAATTTATCCCTGCAGATTTTTTTTAAAAGTCAGTCTAGATGTAATCCAAGCGCAAAATGAATAGAGAATGCCAGCAGAACAAAACAACAGCCATTGTTGAGCCAGAGAAAATACAACTTGAAATTAACACATCATGCTCTTTTTAAAGCATACCGGTTGGGAGGGAGAACTTTAAATTAAGAATTGACGGAAATGAAGGCTAAAAAAAATTTTTAAAAAAAAAATTTTTTAAAAATCGTTTTTAAAAAAAATTTTTTTTTTAAAAAAAAAAAAAAAAATTTTAAATTTTTTATTAATTTTTAAAATAAAAAAATTTAAATATATTAATAAATTTAATTATAATAATTTTTTTATTAATTTATTTTAAAAATATTTTTTAAAAAATTTTAAATTAAATAATATAATTTTAATTTAATAATTTTATTTAATTTTAAAATTATATAAAATTTTAAATTTTATAATTTTAATTTTTTAATTTAATTTATTTTAATTTTAAAAAATAAAATTTTTATTTTAAATTAATAAAAGGTTTAAAAAAACTTTTATTTTTTTGTTTTTTTTTAAAAATAAATAAACTAGAATTTCATTAATATTCTATATGATTTTTTTTTGTTTGTTTAAAACTATTTTTAAAAAAATATATAAAAAAATATTAAATTTTTCTTAAATTCATTTAGTATTTTCAGTTACAAAAATAAACAAAATCCTAAACCACGGTATTTGAATCAAAATACGCTAGAATACTCGCTATTAATTTCGGCTTTGTTATTAATGTTTATTTTCCAAAAGATGATGTTTGGTGGTATTTTAATTTAATAACTATCAATTTTTTAACTTAATAACTATATTTGTAAAAGTTTTACAAAAATCTTAGTGATAATTTGAGGAGCCCAAGTGTTTATAAAATTTTTTAACTAACTTTAATTTTACCATTTTTACTTTAATAAGTAGTGGGCCAAGTATCGAGCTAACTTTTTTTATGGTCCGTAAATTTAATTAAGCGCGTGTAAATTGTTAGGCTGTATTTTTTGGTGCTTTTTATTAATAGAAAAAAGTTAAAATAAAACTCACAATTAAAACGACACTGGCTTTAAGCGTTTTTACCTTTACCTCAATTAAGGATTATTTTAAGATACATTAATTAAGTAAAATATCTTATGGCCTGTCTTAAAGAATATACTTGTACGAAACACATATTTTCTTATATAGTTTTATTTTATTTATCTTTAATGTTCCCATACAATCCAATAAACCCGAACACCCAAAATAATCCGGCACTCTTGGTTTCTAATATGCCGGAATAGTGAAACTCTAGCGTAGTGCCATGGTTTATAGCCAGAACGAATACAGCTAAAAACGGAGGGAGGCTGCTTTCTGAATTCTTACAAAGGGCGGCTACTTTCTGAATTCTTACAAAGGGCGTCTGCTTTCTGAATTTTTACAAAGGGCGGCATTTTTAAGAATTTAATTTAAGTAGTTTTAAGTGCAAATATAATAACTTGACAACATTAAAAAAGGGTGTTAATACCCAGGGATGCATCTTTACCCTTTAATAGCTCTTTGCATTTTAATTTCTCCCAAGTAAAAGCGATACAGTGTGATTCATCATGGGTACTTAATCATTATAGTATCAAAAGTACGGGAAAATTGGTTTAACTTGCTAATTACACCAATTTAACTACAAATGGGTGGCGCATTAAGAGAAAAATATTTTTTTATTTAGAATATTTTTTACATTCAAATTTATCCAAAGAGGCTTATATCAAAAAAGCCTATTAAACAAACAGAAAACTTTAGTAACATTTTTAATAATAATTGGTTTCTTCGTTATTAGATTATACAGTGTTTCACCATTTGTTAATTCAGCTTCATATTTAATCAGTTAGTTAATAATGAGACGATCTTTTAAATTTGTACGTGTGTCTTCATAATATATTGAATGATATGCAATTTGTGTCTATTTACTAAGAAATATGTATACAGGGTGTCCCAGAATATGTGGGCAATTTCTCGGAATCCAATAGAAAACCCAAACATATTATGACAAATTCCTATAAACTTTTTTCCTACGAGCCTTCCCTACGGAGATACAGGTACAGAACGGACGACCCTGGAAATGGTTTTTTTAATTAACTTTTATATTACTGGGCGTAATTAATTATTGTTTACTTTGATGGTTACTAGAAAAGTCTTCTTAAAATGAACCATTAAATCATATTTGGCTTATTTAGTTTGCTAGGGACGGAACAGTCTGACACAATTAATAGCAATTTTTTTAACATTTGTGATAAAGTAACAATATTATTTTTGGATAGCTTTAACCTTAAACTACAAAAAAGATTTTCTTGATTGACATCGATAAAATCAACTCTTTACGAGAAATAAATTATCATCTTCGGTAATTTTTTATATTATGCAGAGTGTTTTCTAATTGTACGTCAATATTTAAGGAGGCAATTTTTAAGTCCATTTTAAGAAGAAAACTTCATATGAACAAATGTCTTAAACGTCTTAACTTTTGAGATACAGGGTGGTAAAATTTTTAAAAATAAATCATTTATTATTAGTATCTGTAATACCACTTTGAATATTTTAATAAAATTTGGCACACATGTACTATGTGTCTAGAAGCATGTTTTAGTGTACCACTTTTTTTTTATTTGCCAAAATAGGCAAATCAAATCTGTACGAACGCCACTGGTAAAAAAAATGTGGTAAATTAAAAACTGCTTCTTGATACATAGTACATTAATGCCAAATTTCATTAAAATATCTTAAAGTGGTATTACAGATATTTAAAATAAATTATTTATTTTTGAAAATTTTACCACCCTGTATCTCAAAAGTTAAGACGTTTAGGATATACGTTCATATAAAGTTTTCTTCTTAAAATGGACCCAAAAATTGCTTTCCTAAATATTGATGTACAGTTAGGAAACCCCCTGTATAATGTAAAAAAACCAATCATGATATTTTATTTCTCGTAAACAGTTTATTTTATCAAAGTCAATCAAGAATATCTTTTTTTTTAGTTTAAGGTTAAAGCTATTCAAAAATAATATTGTTGAGCCTTTATCATACAGGGTGTTTAAAAAATTGCTATTATTGTGTCAGAGCTAGTCCGTCCCTGACAAACTAAATAAACCGAATATGATTTAATGGGTTTATTTTAAGAAGACTTATATTAAAAACATTTTAAATTACGCCTAGTATTTTAAAAGTTATTTAAACACAAACCATTTCCAGAGGCGTCCATTATGTACTTGTATCTGCCTAGGGGAGGGTCATAGAAAAAAAGTTTATAGGAACCTGTCATAATATTTTTAGGTTTTCTATAAGATTCCGAGAGATTGCCCACATATTCTGGAACACCCGGTATAAATAAATACGTTTTAAAATATTGTCTATTCAATCAGCTTTTACAGTAGGCTACACAAATAATTTACACAGAACAATTCAAACGAGACTGTTTCAATTCGATTGTTAGTGTAGTAAGTGATAAATAGACTACTAATATTTTACTGTAGCTATTTGATATGTATACGTTTGTACATCCAAATGCACGTATGTATAAACAAGGTTAATGGCAAATTTGCATACGTAATATTGATTGATTGATTCTGAGGGCTTATAAAACAAAATAGCCATGCATTGCAATAAAGAAAATCTTTTTTAACCCCAAAAAAATTTTCGGTGACAAACGTTGTATTTCCTACCGGGTAAAAGAAATTTAAAGGTCACCCTTAGGATTTAACAAAAGGTAAAGGATATAGCTGCTATTATTCTGTGCCTGAACCCCTACTTTTTAACCTTTTTAAATGATACTGCTGGTAGGCTACATGTCGACTATTTATAATATGCAGTTACTATTAAAATTTTTAAACAAATAAGAATTATAGACTGTAAAGCACTTAAAAAACTCGAGAAAAAATTCGCAATTAGTGTCTTCATAACAACTCAGACCTTTATATTGAAAAATGCGGCATTGCGGTATTTACACCAAACCATGTAGGGGGGACCGGGGCTGGTTGTTACAGCCCCTACGCCGCGCGACTCACAGTGGTCCTAACGTTCGTGTGTAAGGAGCACCTGCACGCAGTTGAAAACAACACGGGTTCGTTACTTTTTTATTTTTTTACTAATATTGGTCCAAAATATGTTGCCTGCAGAAGGTAAAATGTGTTTTATGTGAGATCTATGCCCTAATGCTTTCTTTTTGCAATGAATGTACGTTCATACACTTACATTCATTATCGTATTTACTGCGTAACCTTGAAAGGTTAGTTTTGGTATTGGGGCAAAACATTTGTTCGGGGTAGGTTGTGACATGTAACAACCAGTCCCGAAATATTTTTTTATGACTGACATAATTTTAACACATAAATTTGTTGGCAGTGAAAAATGAATTGGCGCGGGAACAAAGTAAGAAAAATATTAATATATTTAAAAAAGAAAAAGTAACTAAAAATAAAAAGGTGATCAAGGATGATGGAAGAAAAACAGATAAAAAAGAAAAAAAGATTTCTGTAAAGAAAAAGGTGATACAGGACTTTGATGAAGAAAGTGTAAAAGATGACTATTTTTGTCTGATGTGTTGCGAGCCATTTGACCAGAGTCAAGCTGGTGAGGAATGGGTACAATGTATAGTTTGTAAGATGTGGTCACATGTAAAATGTGCTAAAGGAAATGTTCTGTCCCATACTTGTTTGAATTGCAAGGGTGATTGTTCAGAATATAGTAACTGAACGACATTATTTGGTTCTTTAGAGTCTGATTGTTTCTGATTTTTATTTTAAGCGCAAAGATACTAAGCTGATTGTTTTTTGTTTTGTTTAAGAGAAGTTTAATTTTTATTGTAAACGCAAAGATTCAAAGCTTATTATTTTTTGTTTTTGTGTAAGAGAAGTAGTGATTATTAAATGATACTGTGATAAATGTGTTTGTTTTTTAATGTAACTTTTTACCGCTTGTGTTGTAACAATCAGCCCCTGACGTGGGGTTGAAAGTTATACGCCTCTTTTCTTCAATGATTCCAATTCTTTTAGTCTATTATGTAAAATTATGTTTAAATATAAATCTTGAATAGTTACTTAATTAGAGAAATCTATAATTGAGTAATATAATCGCTTATATAAAAAGTTGTGCCATTTTACAAAAAAAAATGTCACAACCAGCACCGGTCTTCCCTAATGATTTAGTATGATTATTTTTATTTTCATAGTTATAATAATAATAATAATTTTTTAAAAACGTTATTTATTAGAAAGATTTGTCTTTTCTCTACAATATAGAAAATATAAATACAAAAACTTTTTTTTAAATAAATAAACTTAGTTGGGGTTTTTAAAAAATTAAATTCCTTTATAATAATGTCGATTTTGGTCTAATAAAAATCAACAGTTGAGAAGTAAGAAACATACACAACATTCCCAGAAAGTTAGTGTGTGGGTTGGTATAATAAAAGCAGAATTTTAGGATCATAATTCTTTAATAAATATATTATTGTTGAGCGTTGTATAGATTTTTCGATTAAATACCTGCGCATTAGCAGTTATGTATCCTAATCTAATGAAGACAATCCAGATATTCCCCATAAAAGAATATGGTTTTAACAAAATGGAACACTACTACACTTTAGTTAAATATTCAAAAGTTGTTGAAGGACTTTTTTTATTTGGTATAAAAGCCGACAAGGTAAAATTGAATGGCCATCAAGTTTTCCGGACGTAACACTCTTGGATTGAAGGAAAGAGTGTTAAATAAAGATAAAAGTTACTAATTTACAAGACGAAAGTATTTAAAATGCGGTTGGCAGTATTTACTACTTACTCGGTGCATGTTGTGGAAGTGGAAGGTAAAGTTTACATCATTTTTTACAATAAGTTAAAACAGGTGAGTGCTAAAGATCCCCTGCAAATATTTTTTTCTCATAGAAATCCCACAGAAACTAGGTTGCTATTAAAAAAAGTTGGGGTAGCTAGAGATTGCAGAAAGGGAGCTAAAATACTACAGGAGGGCGAACAACAATTTAAACCAATTATCGTGTTTCAACTTGTTTCCTTTCTATAACTCATACAGAAGATACCAATGTTGTGCGTTTCTTTTAAACCTTCCCGTATATTGTATAATACATTTGTTATACGCCAAATGGCGCTTAGTTTTACTATTATTTCCTTTAGTGTTTTATAACGGCCGTGTTTGTTACGTAACTATAATAGTTAAGAATAAATTTGTATTTCAGGTGGGAAAATATCCTGTAATAAGAGTAATAACTAATTTCGTGCTTCAACTACTGTATTGAGTTACGTTTAAGGCAATAAATAAGATATCTTTGGAATTGCTTTTACCGGTTTAAAATGTCGTGAGAATTGTAATGCAAATGAATACTAATTTATTCACCTATACGTTATTTGCAGTAATGATAGGTACCGCCTGCAAATTTTAAATGGAATGTCGCAAAAGGCACCGCCTCGCTATACAACTTTTAGTATTAACACATATATTTTAATGCATTTTAAAGCTTGCAGTATGACATTTTGCTTTAAATAATAGGATATTAAATATAGTTATTTTCCTAATAAGTGCGCAAAGTGATACTTTTCCGCACGCCAAAGCAGTTAGACGAACGACGCGAAGCGGAGTTCGGATAAGCTTTAAGTGAGGAAAAGTCACTTTGCGCAAGTATTAGGAATAATACTTTTTTTACTTGCGAATACTTTTTCTACTAGCGTTTTATTAAAGAATATTAGAAATTTCGGTAAAAATATTTCAGTAAAAATTAAAAAATCCAAAGTAAATAATTAAATTTTTATTTTAACTGATTATACAAAAAAAACTATTAATAATTATTATTAACAATATTAATGTTAAAAGTACAATTAGTTGCATGTTGAAGGTTTATGGCCGATTTCAAATGATTTCTGCTTTCTGCTCGATGTTAAGACGAAATCTTGTGTTTTAGCTGATTGAACAGCGTCTGTGGAACAGGACATTTCATCTGGCTTCTTGAGAGTTTTTGGCTTGTTGCAGTTTAATTTTTTTTTTACTTAACCCCTTTTTGTAGCCTGTTGATTCTTCAATGTATCTCTCGGCTACCGTTGTCGATTTCCAACCGCTTTGTATCTATGAGTACTTTTCCGGAATTTGCAAGTAACGTTGCAGAAGATCGCCGGAAGCTGTGGCCGGTATATAGCTCTGGATTCGGCAACTTTAAAAATGCTGCTATCTCATAAGACATCTTTCCAAATGTATTGATCCCAACGCATTGTTGTGTGCAAATTCTCCTTTTGAAATATACGAAAAACCGTTGATGTGTTGTCGGTGGCCGTAATGCTGCATACTTCCGATATAAGAACAAATACTTTCCGTTGTTGATCTCTTCAGACAGGACGAAAGTACGTGAGGCATAGTTTTTTGCGTCAGGAATCCTCACAATAATTAGGTTGCCTTTGTCCTCGATGTCGGATGTTTTCATCTTTGCGAGTTCTTCTCGTCTGCAGGCGCCAGCAAGTCCGAAAATGGTCGGAATTTTTATCAAAAGATATATTTCATCAGGTGCTTCATTAATAAATGTAGATATTTCTTCTTTTGAAAAAATCCTTGACTTTTTTGGCCGAAAGCCTACATTTTGTTTCTTAATAAATGCTGCTAACTTATAAAACTTGCCGATATTTTCATTTTTCTTGATCTTTAAAACACTTTTCAGCATGGAGTATTTCGACCATATGTATTTGGACTAAATTCCTTGCTTAATTTGAGAAAATAGGCTAAAAGTACATCCTCTTTCAAATTTCTAACGCCTTTTTCCTCACACCATGTTTCAAATGAATTATACTGTTTCTCGTACTTTTCTTTTAATTTTGCCGGCAGGAGCTCTAAGTTGGCCAAACTTGCGGCTTTTAAAACATCGTCTGGCAATTCTTCCTCCATTCTTAGAAACATATTTTAAACTTTTTACCGAATTTTCTGATGCTTCCGTGACATTAGAAAATGTTTGTACTTGGTTGCTGCAGCAACAAGAAAAATTATTTGATTTTTCATTGTTTAGCATGGTGTCTATGAAAAACTGGGTGCATGGAAAAATATTAAAATGATAATAAAGAAAATTTATATGGGATATTTACTAAGCGCCAAATGTATCTAAATTTCAATAAAGCACAATAAAAGAATATGTAGAACCCTTTTTTTAATATTATTTTATCCAGAAGTTATTAATACATTAAAAAATCGACTATAAATACGGCAAATATGCAGAACGAAAATGCGTGCGCAAAGTAAGTACTTTGCGCACACAAGTAGAATTTTTTTTTTTAATGTTCATGTCTACTTTATTTTATTGAATCGCTTTCTACCAAGTAACAACAAAATCATTATGCTAGCACCATCTAGTTACTTTTAGAAGTAATATTTTATTATTTGAATTGAAACTAAATATAACTGGGTCTTCTATTTTTTATTAAAAACAAATTTTGAAACTGGGCTTAGGTCAAAATTTTTATTACAATATATATTAAACTATTTAGTAAATGAAAACACATCTGGTATTTAAACGATTTAAAACCATTCTCTTAACAGTTTTTTGTCGCAATTTAACGAAAATTATTGCGTAATTCATTGTTAAACTACACGTAGTCAAGAACGGTAATTTCAATGTTTTTTTTTTGACTATATCAGCGTCGTTTAGTCTGGTTTAATTATTAGCTAATTTAGAATGGGAAAAAATATACATTTTCTTCCTAAGTTAATGAAACTTATCCCAAATTTATTATCTATTATTTGCAACCCTCAAAATTATACTCTTGATCTTTTTTGTCAGGGTTTAAAACTTTTTTATATGTATCTTTTGTAATAAAATATAATTTTCATGAGTAATTATATTTTTATTTATAATTGGCGTCTTAACAAAATGACTTTGTTATCACTGGAAGAAGTATGTGTTAATTATTAAAAAATATGTTTTATTTTTAGTTCATAATAGTTTATCAATTTAACATTTAAAATTAATTTTATTTTACGAATAAGATAATTTTAAACAAACGTTTTAAGACGAACAAACTGCAGATTTACTTTTTAATTGCAACCCAATAGTTCTTCCAATTATACTAGATCTAGACGTTTCTCCAAAGAACTTTTATTCCTAAGAATTAATTTTTACAGTCCGACTTTCTGAAAATATTACTTTTGGTGTGGTTACTAATTACTGTAACTGGAAAGAGTAATTTCATTTTAAATACTTTAAGGTATTTTTTCATGAATTTAATTAAATTTTGGACCGAATAAGCAGTATACAAGGTATTTTAGGTGTTGGCGTTGTATCTATGAAAAAAAATTTGGCTCAGATTTAAAGCAATAAAAAATAAAAGAAAAAATCTTTAAGCTAAAATGTTTATTTTTTATGCCACTGTTTTTGGTATACAATTAGAGTATATTGGATGAGTAGCGTAGTAGGAATGGTATATTTTAAACATTGTTTTAAAAAAAGTGCATAAAGTGCAGTTACTGAACGTTTTCCCCTCCGAATTCGATAGATAAACTAATTTTAAACAAAAATTAACTGTTTAAATACCAATCAATTACTAAAAGCGCAATGGCTCACAGATTTTATTATATGAGGTCTTAGAACGTTCTTATGTTTAGTTTACGAAGGGGGAAATACGGTAGGCTAAACAGGTTAGATTGGTTTGAAATTTTTAAAATTTATTAGGCCGCTGATGCTGCTGCTTATGATAACTTAAAATATTAAGCCCTAAAATTATTTGGTTATTAAAACTATTTTTAGTTAGGGATAATTTACATAATAATTGTAACAGGATCTAATAAAAAATATTTAACGATTGTAATACCATTTAAATAAACAAAAATAAGATTGTCTCTTCTAATATTATGCTTAGAATTTACTGTAGAATTTAAAAAGGGGACATAACATAACTATATAACAGTTACGAAAAATAAAAGCTTTTACTTTCTTTCTAATCTAAGAAATCCTGGCTTTGGATTGGACTGCTTCCAAATAAAACTATTTTACAACTTTTTGTTTTTAAGGTTATTAAATATTTTCAGGGATCTAAACTTTGGGAAATAAAAACTCTTGGTTGCGTCAAACAATGAATATTACCAATTGATATAGGGGGTTATTAACATTAAAATTTTGCACTAATCTTTTTTGTCATTTTCATGTTTTTAAAAACAATAAATTATTTTAAAAAAGGGATATTTATTTTCAAAAAAAATGTCATCTCAAACTTAATGGATAATTTTAGTAAGAAGGATAAATTACTTAAAATTTGGAACCTTAAAAAAACATCGTCTTAAAATATTTTTGAAGTATTATTAGGCCATTTGTTAAAAGAGTTTCCTATTTCTCAAGATATTGTTACCGTACTGGGATATACATGATTTATTGGTAGTAATTTAAGCCGTAATTAAAAATTTAACGGCCTGAAATTCTAATCGAGCCTGAGCTGGTGTGTTAAATTTAATTGGCAGTAAAACATTTCAATTGCAGATTAGAAATAAAATTTTTTATTTAAGAACAAGGGAAGTTTTTTACTTAAAAAGAACAGAATATCTTTTTTATACCATGACAGCAAACTTATATATTTTGAAAACGTGTTAAAATTAGGTACTTTTTACCTAAATACCCATATTAGACAAACAGACCAATTTAAAAATTAAATAAAAGTAGAAATGGATAAGGTAATAAAAAAAGAGTAAAATCTAGGAATAAAATAATCATAAGAACTTTTTAAGTGATATTTAGTGTTCTAGCTTACCAAAACTTGTCAGCGAAAGTTTTTGTTTATTTAAAAAGAATAACAAAGGATCGACCAAAATAAATATATACCACTTTAGAGCCCTTTTATCAAAGCTGTCAACTAAAAACCTGGAGGGTTTTAATTTTTGTTATTTTTTTTGTTTGCTATTTGAATTCGCAAATAACATGTAATTTTTGTACAATTATAATGGAAGTTGATTACAATATATCTATTTTTCCTGTAAGTACTGAAAGTACCCAAAGCTGTAAATCAATATGTACATTTTTCATTTGTGGCGCAATCTTAGCTCTTCGCGGATGCTTTCGAGCGAGAAAAAGTTTATCACGATTCCGACGTGGGAACCTGCTGAAAATAGGCCCCCAAAGGCCCAAAAATGAGTTTCCCGCGAATATCTGCCAAAATATGCGAATTAGAGAATTTTTGTTCAGACAAAAAATGAAGATCACCTCGAAATCTACAAATATGGCCCTTACCTTTTTTTTGCAACATAAATATTTTTCGCAAAAACGGCCTGCGAAAAATCCATACCATACAGATTTTCTGGAACTCCGGAAACGGCTAAAAAATGCAGATGGGCTAAAAAATTTTTTATCAAAACGCAAGAAAGATGGTAAAGGAAATTTTCTGGGATTATTAAACACTTGCTAGGATCTCATTATAAAAAAGAAATGTTAATAACAAACCATTTTTTTAAATATTAATAAATTATTGAAATACTTTCCAAATATTGTAAAAAATTAGTATTTAGAAAATCAGAAAGGACCCAAACTTATATGCAATGATAGGTACGGGTTTTTCCATTTCGATTAACTTTAAATAATTATTAAAAAATGAACATTATTGCCCAAGTAGAAACGATTCATCCGCCCGCTTATAAGTATATCCATGAAGATAGCGGCATTCTAGCTGTCGAGCGGCAGCTGAAATGAGGGGACTTTTGGGTCCCGTTATCTCAAAAACTATCGATTTGTCGAAAAAAATTATGAAAAGCATTTTTGTGGATTACAAAGCGATCTTCATTTTTTGTTAAAACAAAAATTCTCCTATTTGCCTATTTTGGCAGATATTAGCGGGAAACCCATTTTTCGGGCCTTGAGGGACCAATTTCAGCCCTTTGCCACCTGTTAATGTTGATAAACTTTTTTTCGCTCGAAAGCATCCCCGAAGACCTAAGAATTGCGCCACAAGGGAAAACTGTAGAGGTTTATTTACAGCTTTGTCCTTTAATTTACGGGACTTATAAAATAAGATATTAAAAATAAATATTGCAAGGTGTTTGTATTTAAAAGTCTCAGGTATAATTTAATTTGACATACAGTTATGAAATAATAAAAAATATAATGTTATAAATCCTAAATTACAATATTCCAAAATTAACTAAATACCTAAATCTATATGTAAATATTAAAAACGTTATCAAGTCCTAGGTCTTTCTGGATTGTACCTAGTACCGATGCTGCATTACCACGTTGAACAGCTAAAAAAATTCTTTGGATAATGATAATGAAACTTCGAGATTTTTTGCATAAAATTTTTTTGCGAATTTCATTTATAAATCCCTTAGCCTCATCACCCAAAGGACCAAAAGTTTTTACAGCAAAAGGAATAAAGATAAAGCTGTCTTCAAGCTCTTTATATTTTAAGTGTTTTTTATTCTCGGTAAGACGAGCAGCCGCACCCACCAAATTAGAAGTTTTATCCGAATAGGATTTTGCAGCTACTTGCAGCCATATATGCAAGTAGCGTCCCAAAGTAATTGTTTTCCATATTTCCAGGAAATTAGAGTCATTTCATCTACACGTTTTGAATCGCTTCTGCAAACTCCAAGAGGCTCTAACACAGAAGGATTTTAGCTAAAATCAGAGCTCCCTTGATAATGCCATTTATCTGACTGTGTCTAGAAGAACGCCCTGCGCTTTTTGCAGCTTAACCCATGTACTTAGGCCATAAATATCAGCATTTTCGCCGCTGCAAACGTAGGTGTGCTGTAGTGCTGTCCACACATAGGCAGACCAAGTCTGAAAGCGATGGAAATATGGAATGTTTTGTTATCTAACAAATTTTCTAAGGACGAAGATGAAAGTGCGTTAATTCAAAGGTAACTTTTAGGGGCCTGAAGAGCAAGTGACTTGCCTGGCATATGTTTGTAATATATTTGTGACGAGCTTGGCAAATCAAAAAGTTATAATCTTTCTGTTTTTTTTTTTAATTTTGTGGTTGATTTTAAAGACTGCAAACGGATAACTATCCTACAAACAATTGCTAAAATCATTATCTACTGTCGCAAGAATATAGAAAGGTAAAATTTTGGAAAATAAATCTGATACGTCATTGATTGAACCTAAAAAGGCAAAAATAGACAGGGTGGATGTATCCCTTATTTCGAGTTCCCCAAATTTTATTGGAAGAGTGCTTTGTAACCAAGAATTTAATTTAATATCGCAATTTGTTATGTCTAACCAAACTCCTTAATACATTATTAAATTCACCAAGTAAATCTGGAGATTTCCAACAAGGTAAACATCTTAAAAAATAAGACATTAGAGGTACAGCAAAGAAATATTTTAGCAAATAATAAGAAATATGTAAGTCTATAAATTTTAATTTAGTGCTAAGAGATTTAAAAAATTTTGTCTTTTTTTAATTGAGTGTTCAATTTCATTTGACGAAAAAGCCATTCCTAATAAATTAAAATTCGAAATGGGAATTACTAAGAGATTAGGAACAACACCCAAAAAATGTGAGAGTACATTGAAATGATCTTTAAATAAAACAGTTAATTCACACTTATATAATTTTTTTGCAACTAACATAACAATAGCTTATAACAGTATTTTAATAGATATTAACATCCGATATGTAATACATAATTTTTAATTATTAAGTATTTAAAATATGACACCTTGAACAACTTACCAAAAATAAATAATTTGCTGACATACTTTTTTATTTATTTTTTTTAATTTAATAAGGGTCAGTGTCATCGTATTTATAAAATTTTAAAAGTATACCTTTTATTTCTGTGTAATAAGTGCCCACAACCGTCTAAGAAGACATAAAGGACTGCAAATCATTAATTGCAAAACCTAACTTACTAATTAAACCTCTGCTAATCCCTTGCTTTAGGTAGATTATCCATCTTAGATCAATTGATCAAAAGTCTTACCCGAATGTGTAGTAATAAACTGGAATTATCGATGAGCTTTATAATAACTAGAGCAAAGATAGGTTCCGTTTTTACTCGTATATTAAATTATTTATGTTTGTGTGCCAGTAAATCTATACAGGGTGTAAGAAGTATAATTTAAACTATTTAAAAATCCACGACCAAACTTCAAGGTATTCTTTTGTTTTTCTAAAAATTAAAAAAAAAATAAATTTATTAATAAGCACTTAGGAGATTTGATAACAAGAAGCATTAGAAACCATGTTGTGAACACTGCTCTTTGAACAGTAAGTATTGATTTATTCCGCTCGCACCATTAATAAGCCATAAAATTCTTTTGTAATATTGATAGACTACATCAAAGCATTTGGTACCTTAAAGCACCAGTGTCTCTTTGTTAAACTTAAAATTTCTATCTAGGGCAAGACATTGTAAAAAATGTGTTTTATTTTAATTTAATTTTGAACACGACATTTTTTTTAATGTATACATATATTTTTAAGAAAAACTTGTATGTGTGGGGCACCATGTATATTATTTGACTACTTGTTTTTCAATAAAAGTTTTTATGTATTGACACCACACACACTTTATTTTTAATATCAAAGGGATTAGTTATTTGTAAAAAGATTTAGGAAACCCTTAATCAACCATAATCAAACATAAGATTCAAATTTTCACACCTCGTATAAAATTAAGTAGCCACGTTGCAATAAATTTATTTTCTAGTTAATTAACGTTTCAAATTTTGTTTAGTATAATGTAAGTTAACTTAGAAACAAATGTTTGCTGCAATATTTTGTATAATATGTAAACAAGAAGTAATAATTACATACTGCCATGTTTTCATGTTCTCAAAATTTTAATTTAAATAAAATGGAGTTTGGAAACTTTGAAATAATTGTTAAATGTTATACTAGGAGTGGAAAAAGTGAGAATGATTTACCCACGTATTTCCCCAAATATCCAGAAAGAAGGAAACCAAGCATTAATACTTTTACAAGAATAAATGAAAACCTCGTTGCCTATGGATCGTTTTAAAAATAATAAAAAAATAAATAAATAATAATTAAGTAATAAAATATTAAAAATACTAATAAATTTTAAACCAATTATAACATTTTATACAAAGAGTGTAAAATTTAAATACTATGGTCAGATTCTTGATGTCTTTTTTCGCTAAAATTTCGTTTTTTTTTTCACAAATAACTATTTTTTTAATTTAAATTATGCAGTATTAATACTGGGTAATTTTAGTTTGAAGCAAAACGAGTAATATATAGGGTGTTCCTCGTAAAAAAAACACCTTTCCATTATATTATATATTAACAACTGTAATTGATAAAAAAAAATGAGCACGTCATTGGATTTTACGTATTTTACGTAAAATTCTACACACACACATGCGCACACACACACTGATATGTTATTAACCATTTTTTATCTTTTCTTACAACCAAGATACAAAGGTGGGCTGAAATCGTCAAAATTTAAAAAACGCCCTGTACCTCCAAGACGAATTAAGTTAGCCGCGATCTGTTTTTAATGTTGCAGCTATTTCAAAAATCGAACTTGAAATGTGTCATCAGATTTGCTCTATCTCTCAAAGTTTGCCAATACTGTTAAAACCCATCAAGAAGGCACCTTATTTTGGTAAAACCACCTGTACACCTGATTTTGGCTAATTTGCTAATTAAAATAAACTAAACTAGTTAGCTTTGGAAAACATACCTTACAAAAATCTGGGTTTATTTTAAAAGAGTAATTTAAGTTTCAAAACTTATGTTCTATTAATTTAGGAAACATTTTTTAGGCTTTGCATAATATTTTCTGCTAAAGGGTTGTTCGTTGCAAATAAATTAAAACTAATATAATAATTTCACATAGCCGTTTTTACTGTTTCTTAATAATGATAAAGTAAGCTTCCAACTACTTTAGATTGAATGTCTTAAACTTTTGTATAATATCCATAACTTTAATAATACTTCTGCAACTTTTACTCAGTCAAGATGGCTAAATCTTAAAAAGCGCTTTTAGTCACGTTTTGTTGTTGATTCACAAGATAAGTTGCCTTGGGCAACTAAATTATTTATATGAAACTTATTTCTGACTCAGATATTCACTGGAGTTAACACACAATTTTAGCGTAGCTTTACTTACAATGACACTATAGCTTACAATAGGCTTTTCAACCATTTTAAACAGACTGCTTCATTGTCATTTGAATGAAGTTTTGGAATTTATAGTTATATGAAATTAGAGACTAAGCATGTGAATGTAATATTGGTTTTTAGAAAATAATATAATTATAAAATTGTATGAAATATTTGAAAAATTGTGACATTTTTTACTTTATATAGTATGATTAGTCATAGTATGTAAATCTTTCCTTGAGAGTGTTAGACAATGTTATGGTTTCAATTACACTAAAATCTTGGACATTCATTGTCTTTATTTGTTAATTGTTACAGAACGTTTCGGTTATCTCTAACCGTTTCAAGTGATAACTTAAAACTATTCTTAAAAGCTACGACTTATATACTACCGAAGCTTGACCGACTTTTCACGGTTCAGCATACTAGGCTTTATAATTACATTTTGATTGTTTACAATTATTACAGCTTCTTTAAATTTTCTTTTCTTCCAGTGGGTGACTTTATGAATAGTTTTTGCTTCCGACCATTGTATGCGGTGTTGTTTTGACCAATCGTGTTCGGCAACCCCCGACTTCGACGTTTCACCTCTAACTTCGAGTGGTCTTTTCATTTCTTCGATGCATACCCCACCAAATTCACAGGGAATTTGGTAGATACATATTTGACACATTGTTGTCTGGTCTCGTCTTAGTAAGAATACTTCTTAGAGTAGTTTGGAATTTAAATGCCGTTTTAATATTATACATAAGGTCACTGCACAATTACATAGAGTACTCTCTGTTTCGTTTTGTTAGAGTGATTAGAATTCTGTTGTAAATATTGTCCAGTGTGGGTGGGTTTTCTGTATACCGAAGTTTGTATATGTCTATTACACGGTCTGACTGGAAGGTCGAGAATAGGTAGGGCAGAATTTTGCTTCTTCTCCATTGTGAATTTAATACAAGGTCCGAGGCAATTTAGATGTATTAAAAAACCTTCAAGTTCTTCGTTATTACCTGTCCATACAATAAAAGAATCGTCAACATATCTTAGCCAGATTTTTGATATGATTAGTGCAGTTTTAATTGCGTGTTTCTCAAACCATTTTATATAAATATTTGATACCACTGGGGAGAACGATGAATCCATGGAAAGTCCATCATCCTGCGCGTAGTACTTATCTTTCACCTGAAAGTAGGAACCACGGAAGCAAAGCTCCAACAACTCCATCACTCCATCCAGGCAGGGTGGTGCGTTCCACTAGTACGTTTGTTTACAGACTTTCCCCATTAAAACTTACAAAAATATCGTCTGGTCTTATTTCTATATTTTTGAGAATGTCAACAAAATGACTATAATAATTTAATATGATATCAATACAGAAAAAAAGTTGGGAAAATTTCTACAACCATTTTAAAATGAAACTCAAAATTTTATTAGATAATATAGACCACCAAAGGAAAAAGCGACCAACCGTACCCAGTATGCCCTTTAAATAGTAAATATTGACTATGCGCTGATCATTTATTGAAGGGTTTTACCGGATGACTGTGGTTTGTCGGCTAGAAAATAAACCTAGAAGGTGCAAAAAACAGACATCTTAGAACAATTTACACTCAACCAAACGAAATTTAATGAAAAAGATATGGCAGAAAATTATCGGCATACGTGTAGGTCTGTCTGTCCATCGTGCTAAGGGCCAAGCTGGATATCATATTTAGTATGCTAAGTTACAGGTTTTAAAAGGTTATTTATCTCGTATATAATGATTAGAGGGCATAATAAGTGTAATTATTCTAAGATGGCTATTTTTTGCACTTTCTAGGTCTATCTTCTCGACAATAAATCGCATTCATCCTCTTAAACCTATCGATAAATGATCACCGCATAGTCAATACTGACTATTTAAAAAGTCACACTGTGTACGATTGGTTTCTTTTTTCTTTGATGGGCTGATGGTCTAATAATTTTATTATTTAATTTCTGATAATTCTAAAAGATTTAAAGTCAATATTTAAAAACAGTTTAGTATACTGACTAGATCTTATTATTTTAAATGTAAAAAAATAGTGTTGTTCAGCGAAAGGGCATGACTAACATTTCTAAACTTTTTTTATGTTGCCACAGTAACAATAAAATGTCAGTGATTCTGACTGGCTGGAAAAAGTAGATATGAAATTTAAATTAAAATTTTTTGTTTCACTTTTTTTCATTTCTATCCAAAAAGTAAAGAGTTAATTAGTGTAGTTTGTAAATATTCTTTTAAAGGCAAAATGAGACTGTTCAGTGAGCTAGAATTTTAAAGTATTTTTAAGATTTCTCTACTGCTGGGGATTTGGACTTTTTTATTTGCATCTTAAATTTGTCTTTTGTTCAATTTTACTTAGCTGGGATTTGGCTTGTTACTAACGTTGTTCCTTAATTGGATATTTATGTAGTTAGTCCAGCTTTTTGAAGAAAATATTTTCTTTTTACTAAATATTTTTCTTCATAAATGTCTTAAAATATGTGGTCTTCAGACAGTTTTTTTATTAGAAATGGCAGATTCGTTCAGATTTTTAAATCTTATAGGTAATTGTTATTAATTTTTTTTGGTCCACCTACTTTTTGTCGATCTTAAAAAAGCATATGATAGTATTCCACAACAACAGCTTTGGCATGCCCTCGAACAAACAAATATTAGCGTCACACTTATTAAAACCACAAAAAACTTATACAACAATACCAGGGCAAAAGTTAAAATGGGAAATAATATGTCAGATGGATTCACTGTTAATAAAGAATAAAAACGAGGATGTTGTCTATCACCAACGCTATTAAAAATATACCTAGAGCAATATGGGCATACCTCTAAACGACACCACCCTGTATACTCTCTGTTTTGCGGACGACCAAGTGGTAATAGCCCAAGATTACGAGGATCTAGAGTATATGACTAGAAAGTTAATAGAAGAGTATAAAAAGATGGGGCTAAAGGTTAACATGCAGAAGACTGAATATATGTGTATTGGTGGTGTACAACAGGAGCTAATTTTAAATGACGGACAACATATTAAACAGTGTGAAAGCTACTCGTACCTGAGTATGAAAATAACTAACGACGGAACCGTGGATACAGCAATTAAAGAACGTAACATACAGGCAAAAAGGGCCGTAGCTCAGATAAATGGTATACTTTGGGACAAAAATATATATTGAAAATCAACAAACAAAGAATATATACCACAATGATTAAAAGTATTATAACATACGGCAGTGAGGTGTGGCAAATTAAAGAAAAAACTGAGAGACAAGTGAAAGTTACGGAAATGGATTATTGGAGACGATCTGCAGGCAATTTCAGAATGGAAAGAGTCATCAATGACAGAATTAAAGAAATAATGGGCGTAACACCTGACATCGTGGACGAAATTAAAGTCAAACAACTAAAGTGGTATGGACACGTCCAAAGAATGTCTAAAGAAAGAGTTCCCAAGCAAGTACTTAAATGGAGCCCCCAGGCTCGACGAAGAAAAGGAAGACCAAGAAGAAGGTGGAGAGGGGGGATAAACCGGGTAATTAGAGAAAGAGACATAGCAGACAATCTCTGGGAAGACCGAGAAAAATGAAGACTGGTAATCGGAAGACGTCGTTTTCTTTTAATTTATAACACATTTTTTTCACAGGAAAATAGCACAAAAAGTTCTTATAAACATGATCTTTCTCCTAAAAGGGTATTTCTAGAGATGCTTCTTGTCCGACATATTTAAAAATTTTGACATTTCTTTATTACTAATAGTTCCTGTAATTTTTTAATTATTATTAAGTTTTTTATTTGGTAACTACTTTCAGCTAATCAATCTTTTACAAAAGCAAAACTGAGAAGATGCTACTTACAACCACTTTAAATTATTTAAAAATGTAAACACAATGTATTAAGAAAAGAACAAGAAAGGATTTCATAAATGTTTTAGAGTATGTCATATTCGAGGTCATATCATAAAATAATTATAATAAAAATAAAAAACATGTAAAATCTCGCAGAAATAAATACTTTTCATACTGTTGCAATGTCACATTTTTATTTCTTCCATACATAAATTTTCTATTTAAAAAATTTACGTAGGTAAAGCTAAATATTGCCACAGATATTTTATTTGTGACTTTAATCAATGTTTTGTAACAAATTATAAAATTCCATTGTTTTTTATAGAATGGCAGTGTCCTTGATAGATATTCATTGTATTCACTATACCTAAAAAAGTTTAAAAAGTTAAAAAAACTCGTACAATTAAAAAGAAGATATTTCACATAAACCTTAAACATATAAAAATTATTAAAGGTTGGTAAAGGTTTATTTGATACTTTTATCAATAATTTTTAAAAAATCTTTCGTTTTTTTAATAAAAAATAACCTATGGTTGCTAAAGTACCAGACATCTTTTTAGATTATTTTTTTGAAAGTTGTTTTTTCTATCAGTACATTAAAAAAAAATGAAATTTCGCAAATTTACAAAAAACCAAAGGAAACAATATTTATTCTGACTCACCATACGTGACGTCTCTAAATAAAAATTTTAAATAATAACAGAAAAAAAAGATAGATTGCAACCTTACGACCCTTAGAAATACTTGCAAGTCATCCCATGCGACTCTTTTCAGAGTAAAATACATCCTGGAAAAATTGTGCCCCCATTCCAGGACCCCGCATATTTTAATAGACATGATTCTATTTTTGTCATATCCTATAAGAAATCAATAAATAAAAAGGCTTTAAATACTTAAATAAAACAAAATATTTTTAAAATACATCATACACGTGTATTAGTTTTTTTTTCTAATAGAGATTTTTGCTTTTTCATTTTTCAGAAAATAAAGTAAATATAGATTTCGTTTCTAAAAACTAAAGTTACTAAAATCAATTTAAAACTGAATAATTGCAAATTAATATTTTTATTTACCCTAAATTTCTCATCGTCCCTGGAATATGCTATATGGTATGGCACCTACACACAAATTCAAAACAAGATAAGACAAGGCTCCTACATTTATATTTTTTAAAAATATGTACCCAAAAATAAGTAAAAATGTTTACTTACAGAGACCTTGGTGTTTTCTAAAATCCCCATATGGTTTACCGAAGATTTAAAAAATAATGGTTTCTTGAAAAAAGGCTTATACGATTTATAAATTTATTAACTCATATTAAAGTTATATTATATTTAGTAATCTAAGAAATGTTTGTAAGGCTTAAGCTCAGCAATGTTATCAAGATGATAAAAACAATATTGAACATATTAATGTTAATCCTAAATAGATTTGCAACTATGTGCAGCCAAAGACAATTTTATTGTAGTTTAGTGATAACTACAATTGTCTTTCGTGCAGCAAAAAATTTCGATCAAGATATACCCAATATTATGAGTTTGGGTGATTTTGTTAGCTCAGACGGCAGTGTAGTGGCGGATATGTTTGCTGCCTATTTTGTGGCTTATGTATTGATGATCCATCTCAAGATGGTCAATATCAACAACCTGTTCAACCTTACTTACATGTTCAATATATAAGTATTAACATACTTAGTTATTCTATAGAATTTCCATTTTTTTAAAGGTTTTTAAGATTTTAAGAACGTTTTTACCATATATTCTGTATATCTCTCTGGTCATGCCACATTTGGAGTATTCTTCTGCTGTTTTCCTTTTTGTTAAACAGATATCAACAAGATTAAGTCAATTCAGGAAGAATATTTTAGGTATATTGCATATAAAAGTGACATTCCATTTAGAGAGATATATTTTACCGCTCTACAAAGCAATTTGAATATTGAAACTTTTACCTTAAAAATCAGGAATACTGACATTATGACAGATAACAGAATTCTTCATGGTACGGTTGATTGCCCAGAAACACTATCTCAACTCAACTTTCATGTTCCCATAAAATCCCTCGGGGACAATAGAATATTTAATATTTAAACGCATAGAACAAATAATGACAGAATGAGATAAATATAGACCAGTTTCACGTATTCAAAAGCTTTCTTAGAAACTGAAAGACGAGTATAAAGAATAACTCGTGTTGTCTCGCAACAAGGCTATTATTATGGGTTTTCCCACTGTTCATATTTTGTTTGAACATTTTTTTATTATATAATAATTAATTTTTTGTGCAATGTAAATAATTTGTATAAATTATATCTAAAACATATTTTTTTGCAGATGTAACCTCGGAACAAATGTTAGTCCAACGCCTCGCCGAACTACAAGTGAAACTCCAGTACCTAGATTCAATGTACCGAACGCGTCAAGAGGATCTCCAAAAGCTTACTGAACATATCGACCTAATCTCAATACCTCCTTTAAATGGAGATAATTCTAGTTCGATTATGAGTGGGACAACTGAAATTAGACCTGAAATAAAACAAATCATCAAAAACATGTCAGGCATGAATGCAGCTCAAGGATTAAATCCACCTGTAATGTTAAGGTTGCCTAGTTCCTATCATTTTTTGCCGCATTTGTTAGATGATCCTTTTAGTCTTAGGTAAGTAAAGATAGCACATTATTTAATAGTCCCGTAAGTAAAGGGACAAAGCTGTAAATAAATATGCACAGTTTTCCCTTGTGGCTCAATTCTTAGGTCTTCAAGGATGCTTTCGAGCGAAAAAAAGTTTATCAACATTAACAGGTGGAAAAGGGCTGAAAATGGCCCCTCGAGGTCCGAAAAATGGGTTTTCCGCTAATATCTGCAAAATATGCGAATGGGAGAATTTTTGTTTTGTTTTGTAATCTACGAAAATTGTCCTAATTTTTTTAAATCGATAGTTTTTGAGATAAGGTCCCAAAAGTCCCCTTATTTCAGCTGCCGCTCTACCGCCAGAATGCCGCTATCTTCATGCATTCACTTATAAGCGGGCGGACGAATTGTTCCATTACTCGGGCATTAATGTACATTTTTAATTATTCAAAGTTCATCGGAATGGGAAAACCCGTACCTCTCATTGCATATGAGTTTGGGTCCATTCTGATTTTTCTAGAATATTAAAAAAAGCAGTCAAAGTTTTTTTTCTTCACAATATTTTGATAGTATCTCATTAATTTCTTAATATTTTTTGAAAAATGGTTTATTAATAACATGTGTTTTTTATAATGAGACTTTAGCAAGTGTTCAATGATCCCAGAAAATTTCCTTTCCCGTACCATCACGTTTTGATAAAAAAATTGTTTTGCTCATCTGCATTTCTTAGCCGTTTCCGGAGTTCTAGAAAATCTGTATGTTATGGATTTTTCGACAGCCGTTTTTGCGAAAAATATTGGTGTTACATAAAAAATGGTAGGAACTATTTTTGTAGATTTTAAGGTGATCTTCATTTTTTGTCCAAAAACAAAATTCTCTAATTCGCATAATTTGGCAGATATTTGCGGAAAACTCATTTTCGAGACTTTGGGGGGCCATTTTCAGCGGGTTCTCACGTCGGAATCGTGAAAAACTTTTATTCGCTTGAAAGCGTCTGCGAAGACCTAAGAATTGCGCCACAAATGAAAACTGTACAGATTTATTTACAGCTTTGGGTACTTCCAGGTCTTTAGTTACTGGACTATTAAGTAAAGTAGACCCAACCCTATTAATATAAAAGTTTGTCTTATTTGCTAAAATTTAGAATACATTTAATACACCTCGTAAAATATTAAATCTGACATATGGCCCTTTTACAAATTTTTTTATTGACCAAAAATAAGTGCTTATACCTTTGTAACACTTCTGCCAAATATTTTTTAATACGAATCTTTATAACAGAGCTATAAGCATTTTAAATTCATATATATAAAACGCTCGCGTCTAAACAACATCTGAGTATTAAAATGCCGCGTGACGTCACAAGGTACCAGAAAATATATTCAAGGTACATATTTTACCATACGGGTACATTTTATTTAAAAAATCTGACCAAATGTCAAAATTAAAATCTACTAAAAATGTATTATCGTATTTGTACTGGGTGTCCAAATAAGAAAGGACGCCGACTGTATCTCGGAAATTATGTATCGCACATCGTTGGGAAAAAATATTTTTAGTAAGAATGGCCAAAAAAATAGTTGAAAATTATTTTTAAGTTTCTAAAAGTACCGCGAGATGGCGTAACCGCAGCGGCAAATTAAAAAAACCTTTTTGTCCCAAAATTAGCTAGTATTAGGTACAATTTTAATAACATCAGCGAAAACTCTAACCAATTCTGCATCAGTTTGGTTAAAAAAAATTTTATCTTCAATTATAAGGGTGGGGGAAGATGATAAATAATGCCACTTTCAAATTGCTCTATCCTCTACATCTTTTATCGATAGTGGTTTAAGTGGGTACTTGTTTAAAAAAAATAAAAGCTTTTTAAAATATCACCCTTTTTGGTGTCGGCTAGTTTGTAGTTTACCAATTAGAGGGCGTTGTTTAAAGAAATCTTGGGTTTCAAGATTTTTCCGAGAATGTTAAATACAACGATATATTTTTTTATTGTGTTTTTGAAAGAGGAAAAAAACCCACAGTTTGGCAAAAACCTGTTTTTTATAATAAATAATACTGGCATTTAATTAAAACAGACTTTGTGAGAGAGTAAAAGAATTATTACTCAAAGAAAAAATGTATTGTATTTAAATATTAGTCAAGTAGATTTGGAAATTAAAACAAGAACAAAAGATTGGAAAATGACATGACTTATTTAAATTAAGAGTTGTCAGCTTCACACCAATTTTTAAATAAATAAACTGCTAGCACGTAATATGCTACTTTATTTGTAGTTCTCATTTTTTATGCAGATTGGATCCTAATAAGGCCACATCTGTTTAAAAATTGAATTGGAACTGACAACTGGTAACTTAAATAAATTATGTCGTTTTCCATATTTTGTTCTTGTTTTTATTTTCAAGCCTTCTTGACTAATATTTAAATTAGAGTTACTAAATGCTCGAATCACGACATTTTCGTTGTTTCAAATGTTCATTCTGTTCTCTAGTGGATACAATACCAACTTTAAAATAGTTTAATATTTTTAACCAGGTATTTTACTCTGCCACAATGTTTAATTAATGAATATAGATATTGGAAAAACAGGTTATTTTGAAGTAACTCAAATCCGAATGTAGATATCAAAACGCGGTTTTCGCCAGAGAATAGGTATTTTTTTCCTCTTCTACAATAAAAAATTATATTTTCATATTTAACTTTTTTGAGAAAGCCTTGAAACTAGGTACAAACTATCCGACACCGAAAAGAACGACATTTAAAAGAGCTTTACAATTTTTGTTAAAAGAGTACCCTTTTGAACCACTTTTGACAAAAGATGTGGAAGATAGAGCTATTTGAAAGTTGCATTATTTATTATCTTTCCCCACCCTTATTATTGGAAATACAACAAAAGTCCTTAACCAAACTGATGCAAAATTGGTTAGAGTTTTTGCTGATGTTACCAAAATTGTACGTACCTTACATCAGCTATTCTTGGAGAAAAAAGATGTTTTTTAATTTACCGTTGCTGTTGCGCCACCTCGCGGTAGTTTTAGAAACTTGAAAATAATTTCCAGCTATTTCTCTTGACCACTTTCACTAAAAATATTCTTCCCCCAACGCTGTGCAATAAATAGTTTTCGAGATACAGCCCGCGTCCTTTCTCATTTGAACACCCGGTACATTAATTTATTATCGTACTTGCATATTATTTGAGTTTTTCCAGTACACAAATTTACACAAAGAAAAATATTTAAAAAATTTTGCTTCATAAGAACATTCAAATTAGCTTTTATATATTTTTACCACTTTGTTTATATGATGCATTTTTTATTTCTGTTTTAATCAACATGCATTACGAAGAAACAAAATAATATGAATAAATACATACTATATTTATCACACAAAACAAATTCATTTTACTTATAAAATATAATACCGAAATTATGATACTTTGATATCAAAATAAAATTTTGTTTTTTTTAATTGTTTTATCAAGGTATTTATTTTTATATAATATTTGTCCTGCATTATTTTTAAAATCTGTAAATCTGGATCAGATTTGCTTCAGTTCTTAACCTGCTTCAAAACCTCTTTTGTAAATTATATTGAAAAAAAAATTAATTTTAAAATTTCCTAAGATCGTCAGTTTTAAGCAATCAAAAGCTGAAAAAATTCTTTTGCATTTTACATTCGAAACAGGCAAATATAGCATTTGTTTTACAAAATAAGAGATGTTTTTATATCTCAATTTTCCATCGTTATTTCTTAAAAGGCTTAGCGTATGCAAGAACTCTTAAATATTATCTGACACACTACTTGCTCTGCTGCATGAAGCAAGCAAGTTTGCTACATTCGGGTCTAATTTTATATTCCTGTATTTATCATAAAAAAATCTAAATATCCAATAAATTACTATAAAGAATTGTTTACCAAAATTTATAAAAAAAACAGAGTAAATCTACCCAAAACGTAAAATCTTATTAATGTGGCAGCACTGGACACATGTGCCTACCTTGTATCGTCACAAGTCGTTTTGGTCCAACGTCAAGTTTAAAGAGCCAGATAAAACTTTAAACCGTAATTATGCCAAATCTTAATTTTTAAAGAAAATATTCAACAAATGATTGCGAAGTAGACAAAAGGGGAGATTTACTGTATTTTTGATTCAAAATAAATTTTGCTAATTTTGAAATAAATACCTTTATAAACAGCTTGCTTTTCTCAAGTTACAGTTAGATAATGACCTTTACTCTTCAGTAAGATCACAGTAAATTATTTTGGTATTAATTAGGCTTAGTATACAGATCAGCTTGGGGTGAGAGTTAGTAAATTGTTAAATTAAATTCTAGCAGCATGGAAAGTTATTTAGCTACAAAACAAAATGTACCAACAAGCCAAGCAATATTCACTGTTTTATCCTTTAGGCAATAAATTATCTTTAAAGTGTAGATTTAAGTAGTGCAACCCAAAACGAGACCGCATGCAACGTATATAGAATAAAATTTTTCGTAATATTGTTATAAAATTAATTTAATTTAATTTTTTAAAAGTGTAAAATATTTTTAATTGTTATATCATATTGCAGGTATTTAAATTTTACCCAGGGTGTAGCTTTTGATTGTTGGACACTGATTGTTATTTAAAACAGCAGACTTTGTCGAATGCCTCGATTTGTGAGTCGGAGTGTTAAAAATAATAATTCCATTTTAAACCTGATTTTGTGTGATTACAAGAATTATTTTTTTAAGTCTAAGATAAAAAAATATGAAGCAGTAGCAGCTTTACACTGGCCAATTTCATAGAAATCATAGAGAGAATGATTTTGAATTTTGTTCAGTCTCATATGATATTTGTGGTGCCTAGTACGTAGGTTCATAAAAGCCGCAACGAGCAATACCAAAAATTAAAAAAAAAAAAATTTTGTATAGAGTTTAATTTAAAAAAAAATATATTATGCACATTGTTTTATAAAATGTCAATGTATTTATGATAGTATTTTTTGCTTTTTATTAAGTTGATTTATATATCATCTTGGGAAATTTATTGACTTGTGTGACATATTTTTTGAAACATCAATGAGAATGCTTATTTTGCATTTCATTTAGAAAGGTATTAAAACACTTTTTCCCAGAATTGGTCTAGTACGTCCAATTTTGAAGTACCTACCTTCTCTTTTATATAATGCGATCTTTGAAATAATTTTTACCTCTCTTAGGACCGGAAGGTACAACAAGACCGCAGAGGGGTTATTTTCACAGTATTGTAGGAACCTTTAAGAGTTTTATTGTTTTCTGCAGTTTAGTTGGTTTCTGTCTCGTTTACAGTACAGTCAAGTGTAAGTCGATTTTGATATAAAATGGCAAGTTCGAGTCGTCGATGTTGCAAAAAACCAGCCGATAAGTTTTGTTATATATGGGGACGATTTATTATAAAGTTCCAAGCTAGATCTATATTGGGGCAGTCAAAAAAGCCTATTTTTTATATTTTAAGTGCCAAATTTGTGATTAAGACAAAAGTTCTGTGGATGTATCACTAAAATAAAAGTGATTTTAAAAAATCATAGAGACAAAATAGAGTATTCAAATTTATCCTCTGCGCTGGGGCCAGTTCCTCATTTAAACCTGGACATCGTGTTTCCCAGTGTTTGTAATTCTTTATCAGAATCTGATCCACAACTTCCTGAGAATACCAGTTGTGATTTTTACCAACTGCTACTGAACCTCACTTAATAACTCAGAATAAATTAATTGACTTGGTACGTAACCTAGGATTGTCAAACCAAAAATCGGAACTTCTTGGTTCTAGACTTCAACAGTTAAACTTGTTAGATAAAAACGCAGGTGTTTCGCTTTACCGAAGACGGAATGTAACAATATCAAGTTTTTTTTTTAATGGAAGGGTCGCTATGTGTCTGTTGTGATATTGATGGTTTAATGAATGAGCTTAATATGAAACATGATCCGAGCGAGTGGCGTTTATTCATAGAATCTTCGAAATATAGCCTAACAGCAGTCCTGCTTCATAATAGAAACAAAAAACCATCTATTCCTTAAGCCCATTCAGTGACAATTAAAGAAACCTATGACAACTTAGCAACCATATTAAATCGTGTTAAATATAAACAGTATCAGTGGGATATCTGTGGAGATTTAAAAGTTATAGGTATCTTGCTAGGATTTTAAGAAAGTTTTTCAAAATATTGCTGTTTTTCTCTGTGTGGCAGTGGGACAACAAAGTAAAAAGGAATGGCCTTATAAAACTTCTTTTGAACCTGGTACTTTAAACATTAAATATGCCCACCTCTCCATATTCAGTTTGGACTAATAAAAAACTTTGTCAAAGCCCTGGACAAACAAGGTAGTGGTTTCTAGTACCTAAGAGAAATATTTCTTCAACTAAGTGATGCAAAATTAAAAGAAGGCATATAAATTGGACCTTATATAAAGAAACTTCTAGATGATCTCCGTTTTCAAGAACAATTAAATGAAAAGGAATTGTCAGCTTGGACATGTTTTGTACGTGTAGTGAAAGGATTTCTGGGCAACAAGAAAAATGAAGACTATGAAAGCCTCATAGATGAACTGTTGAAAACCTATGAATTACTAGGTGTCGCATGTCTCTAAAAATCCATTTTTTGCAGTCTCATTTAAATTTTTTCTTGAAAAATTTTAGTGCAGTAAGCGACGAACAAGAAGAGAGGTTTCACCAGGACATCAGGACGATGGAAACAAAATACTAGGACGCTAGAAGCCATCTATGTTGGGCAACAACTGATGTTTTAATAAGGGATAATGCTACAAAACACAAAAGGAAAAAGTAAACGTTTTTGTCGCTGTATCATATTTCGTGCAATATATTTTTTATTCACATAACAACCAATCCTCAGTAATGTTTTTGCACAGATCTCCACATGTTTTTATCAAATAAATATGTTAGGTAGCAAAAAAAAACTGTAAGTGTTACAGTAATTAGCTTATCATTTTCGGATTTAGGACTCTAAAATACTTTAAACAAACCTATTTTTACTCGTATTTTTATAAATGTTACTTTTAAAAAATCCAATTTGTTGACTTGTGTTATTATACATTTAAAAATTTTTGCCTGCAAAGTTTTTAACTTTATAAAGATGAGCAAATGCACCTTAGTTTTAAAATATTTTGTTTTGCTTTGATGTGATATTAAAAATACGGTTTACAAAAAATTAATGGTGAAAATTATAACTACAATGTAATTTAATTTATTGCAGGTTGGCCTATCTCATGTCAAAAGGACGAACCGGGGTTTCTGTTGTGATGGGCGTTCCGACAGTTAAAAGGGACAAGCAAAATTACCTCATGGACACTTTGCAAAATCTTATTGATGGAATGACACCTCAGGAGACAAACGACACCCTAATCGTTGTTTTCGTTGCAGAGGTATGTAGTTTTTTGTATTTTCCATTTCTCTGATATCCATAACAGCCGTATGTAATTATTAAATATAAAAAAAATTAACATTTAAGAACGGCATTCAGAAAGGGACTATAAAATTTGTAAAATACTGTAAAAGTATTAGAAATCCTTATGTTAAAATATATGATAAGTCATGTTTTTCGGTGTAATTATTTTAAAAAATATTTCGTGGTTTTAGCACTCCTAAAAATATTTTTAAAAATGTATGGAACAAGCTTACTGCGTTTGAATTTTTATTTTTTATAATTTGAAGAAAAGCTCAATCTTTTTAGTGGTTTTATTGAGAAACAAAATGTCAAATAAGAGAAACAAAGTTATAAATCAAAATGGCTAGATTGCTCCAAAACTTTATTATTTCGTTATTATTGGGTTAGTGCCTTCATTTGTGTAATGCTCAGTATATTTTTTATCTATTAGATAAAAGTGCACTATTATCAACTTATTATTTTGAACGCTCTTTATATAACTACTGTTATTTTTTTGTTTACTGCATTTTATATTTAAAATTCAAACGTATGTTAATTCATTTATTTGAAATTGGTAAACTAAGCTTTAAATAACAAAATAATAAATAACAAAATTCAGATAATAAACTAATTTTCAAAGCATAGGAATAAATATTTAAAATTTACTTCATTGTTCAAATTAATGGAGACATCCTATTAACCAAATGTTAGGGCTACTGTGTGAAATTCAATTATAAATCAAATATTTGGGAGAATAATTGCTGTTGGTTAAGTATAATTAATTTTGTAATTAGAAAATGGAGAATTGTTTTTGGTTATTTATATTATTCGAAGAAAAAAGTAATTAAAATCTACAGACGCCATAACAAACTGATATATGACGACATACATGCGCCAAAACTAATTAAAAATACAATAAGTTTTTAAAGTGAAATACAATAAACTAATTAATCCAAAAATTCGTTTACATATCTTTATATTATTTAGAAAAACAATCCTTGTTGACGGAATTATCTGTTGACACCCATCCAAATACATTAATATAAAAGATATAACAAAGAAACATTAATTCTATTACTGGTAATATCTTCTGAGACAACGATAGTGTGACTATTGAAAGGGTAAATTCAAATGCAATGAAAATTTACAAAATTATCCATTTAAAATAACAAAGTTAATGGTTAGGATAACTTTTTTGTTTTATTAGTAATTTTTGTAGTTAGGTTAAAAATAAAATAAACAATAACTTCACATAGATAAGCAATTGTTAATATCGTTTTCGCTTACAGTTTATCCTATTTTTTCTAATTATAGCACATTATGCCCTAATAAATATAAGCAATAATTACTCTATGATTCTGAAAAAAAAATATCTGCAAAGAAATTAAACCGTTAAATATAAAAACCTCTTTAAAATACTATGTAGTTAAAATAAATATAACGCTCTTCCAAAATTTTTTTGTATGAACATCTTTTGGAATGTGGTCATTTTATCAAATGGGTACTGGATACCCGTGGCCTCCACCCTACCTCCAGGTATAGTCAACGTCAACTTGGAAGAGTTTAGGACCTAGGTACAGTAAAAAAAACCAAAGCTGTAAGTAAGAGATGATAGTAACACATTTCTTATCTGGAATAGAAACAACGGATAATCTTAGGTTCTCTGAGAGAAATCATTAAGCTTAGGCATTACATTAGGTTTAAAATATAGATAAAACAAAACAACAGTCTATCGTGCCTAGAAAGAAAGAATAATTGCATCCATACGTCAAAGTACCAAAAAGTGACATATTCATAACAGTACAAGTTTTCATCTTATCATTCTAGTAAAACGTTAAGAATAATCTTTTAACAAATTAATTTTCCGTAAAACTTGTTAACGAAGTATCGCAAGAATTGATCGAAACCAATAGGTAACAAATAACGTCCAATATGCCAAAAGCCGGTTAGAAAAATAAAATTGAGAGAATTAGAAGATCTAAAGTGTATATACGGTACTTGTGTTCATTGAATCCATAGGGAACTCCCTGATAAAGACTAAACCAAAAAAATCTAAAGGATTTAATAACTTACATTTATGAAATACCATATAATTGGATCAAAGATCACCAAGTATGGAAGGAAAAACAGTAAAGTCTGGTTTCACTAATCAAATTACACTTGGACCCAAGAACACATGAACTAGTAGGATGCTAATATCGCACTCCAGGAGCAGCATTAGAAAAAAAGAAACAAGAAAGCAATCATCAGCCAATCTCTTAATGTGTTAACAAACCTTTCTAGGTACTAAAAATTTCAGGAAACCAATTTTAAGTAAATGTTACTTTAGCTTCAGAATCCGATAACTTCAGTCGTCGTATGCGTCTATTTGTTTTATAAATCAGTGTTCTTAATTTTGAATAAATACTTTTATAGTCGTGTATTTAACTTTAGTTTTAACCAGAGCTGGGACAGATGGTAACTACCAATGAGCTGTTTGTTTAACTGGAGAAAGCATCGATTTGGCATAAGCTTGGCATCATTAACGCACATTCTAAGGTTCTGCCTGGCAATGAATGAACCTTTGTACTCGAAACAATAAAATCCACAAAAACGCGGGAAAATGGTTACTACAGATACTACTTTATTGTAAAGCGTGGCTGCCAAGTATCTTTCTGTTTCATTTACTGGATAGTATATTATGATTAAATTTTACTTAATTTATTCCTAAAATTACATCAAAATAAGCGCCAAAATTGTATTTTAAACTGTGAATAATATTTGTTATATTTATTACTATAAAGTATAACACAGAAAAGTAATGATGTCATAATACTATTTTTTTTTGGACAGGCGCGACAACGTGACAGCAGCGGATTTTTCGTAGAAGTGTACTTCCGCCACCTTCAGCTTCGCTCATGGATTCTAGAGAAGTAAAGGATCACCCTATTTAAGGACTGTTTTGCTCAAAAAGTGACCCTTACTAGGAGGCGCTGGTGTAGTTTAGGGAACCAATGAAACCAATGACCTTGACCGCAATATATAAAGTAAAGTTTAAAAACGGCCCTCTGGAACACGCCATCTGCAACTGGAGGGCCATTTTTGTAACACATAGTGGGTGATCCTTTACCTCTCTAGAATCCATGGCTTCGCTCGACAGATGACACATTCAATATGGCGTTTTAGTTTAAATGTTTTTTGTGGTTTGGGTAATTTTTGTGATAATTGTATAAATTTTAGTTTTGTGTAAGTACTTTTAATAAATAAAAATGGTAAGGGAGTGCCAAGTGTGTAAAGTGATGGATATGATTCCTGGATTATCATTTCACAAGTAAGTACAAACTATGCTGGTACCATTCTATCGCCAATAATAAACAAAAACATGTTACCGCAGCTCTCGATTGCGTTTATGAATGAAATGCTTTCTCTATCTATGATGTTAGCTTATTGGTAACTACGATACAAATTATATTACATAATTCAGATGATAAATTAAGCCTCAAATATTTTAGCACGAGCCCGAGCCGCGAAATATAATTTTAGCCTCATTGTGAAGTGCTGTAACTCTTAGCCAAATTAGCTTTTGGTAACTATTCTACAAATTTGAATATGTTATTTTTGAGATCAACATGAAACTCCCCTCAAATGGAACATTTTTTCGAACTGTATTCCAAAACTTGCGATGCTGATCTTCATAAAGTTTTTAAATGTGGTTCTTGAGATAACCTTAAGCAACTTATAAATCGAACATCCTATTGTGATTTTACAGGCAGTTTCACAAGTACCGTTTAATCATTTCTCTGCTTGCGGAATATAAAAATGTATTAAAATTTTAAATTCATTTTTGTAAGACACCCTAAATAGAACTAATAAAATGTACCGTTAGAAAGTCTCCAAGGGTTATATTAAGGATAAAATATTAAAAAATTATAAAAATCTAGCAATCAAAACTTTAAAGACCAAATGCAAGTAAAATTTATGCCTGTTTTTAGATAACAAACTCTATGGTAACGAAAAAAATGTTTCTTTTTAAATGTTGTTTTTGGGGACCTGAAAAACATGTTTTGGTTAAAAATCACATGTTAAGTGTGTTTCCTTATTTAAAAATTTTAATGGGCATATGTTTTAAAATTATTTATCCTTATTTCCAAAAATCAATGCGATGCTGATTAAGAATCTTAGGAAAAAAATTGTAAATTTAAAAAGGCGAATTTTCGTGTTTATAAACCTGTTTGCCTTAAATTCAGGATATAAGAGTTTTTGAGGGTACTAGGTCAAAATTTGGAAATTTGTAACGGCGTATTTAAAATGGCGAATTTTGGCATTTATAAACCGATTTGTCTCAAACTAAGAATCCTTTCAAAATGGAATCGATTCCGGATCATTTAAAAATTATATAACGAATCCGGATCACGGATCCTATTTTTTAAAAGTAATCGACTTCAGTCTTTGGATCCTTAAAAAGGAATCGATCCTTGGATTCGATTCCAAAAGGATACTAACCAGTTAAAACCTTGTGTTTTAAAAAAATTGAAACAATGAAAGTAAAAGAAACATCTTTTATTTAAATATTTATTAGTTCAATGTTTATTTATATTACATACTATAAACATATATGTTTTTTTAAGCCCGGATTTGTGCAGACATTAACTTTGTTATGAGTGAATCATCATCCGCAATAAAAGAAAAAGCAATAACTGGTATGTCACCATTTATATCACACCTAAAGTAATATCCGGTCAGGTAGTAGGTTTAACTTTGCAAAAGGAAACGTGACAAGCAAGACAACCTAAATAGAGTGGCAAAATTGCCTTAGTAAAAACGGTCTTCGTTGTATTTTGGCAGAAAAAGACAAATTAAGCATTTGTGTAACGACTTAATTTAAAGTAGCTCTTTTATGTTTATGTGGCAGCAAATTTTACTGCTAGATAGTCTACATGAATTTTTTTTTGGAAACAAGGATGGTTATAATTTTGACAGATACCATTTTTCTGCCATGGAAATAGGGTATTCCAAATAGGGTTCCATTTTTAATACATACAGAGTGGACAGTTTAAAAGGGAATTAATACTGAAAAGGGTAATTCAAACTTGGGAAGTTGCAAGTGGCAAAGAATGTAAGGTATTTAAGCCAATACAGTTCCTTCGTGAAAATGACAATCATAAGAATAAAAGATTTTTTTATGTAGAATTTGGCCGCTCATAAGTAAGAGATAACATTGTTAGCCTTTTTGCGACAGCAAATATAATTGTTGCTTTTCTGTTAAGCTCGACAAGGTTTTTGATACCCCAATCCCATGTTATTAAAAACAGATATGTATTACAGCGCATTTACCTTTATTGACTTTAAAAAAATATCAGGGTAAATAATTTTATCAGCAAAAGTGTAAATGGAAGTAATCATAAAAAAGAGAATATCGTTAAAATGGAGTTGGTGCCAGTACTGAGTATAACTTTGCGTACTAGAAGAGTAACCATCTATAATAACAGATATAGGTCGATTAGAGACAAAAACGATAAGGCAATATACAAAGTTTGGGTAAAAAGACCATAGAAGGTTCAATAGCCGTGGATATGTTTGTACAACGATCTAAAATTCGGCAAAGATTTAAGGACTTATTCAAATAATGCCAAACAAATGAAAACATTTCTGCGTCTGCTTTGTGATAGAACTATTTGCTATGATAATAATACATGAATTGGCATCAGTAAGATAGACATTTAATATATTTTATTGCTACAGCTTGTATAGCTATTTATTAAAATATATGAAAAAAACAAGGTCTAATGTCAGTAACATACCTGATATCCATAATTTCTTTATTTCTTATTATAAGGAAAAAAATAAAATTGGTGAGAATACTTTAAAATCTGTCAACTTTTTAACATAATTTGCAGTACCTCTTAAGCATCTGCGAACTTGCAGACAACTTACAGCTGCCATACGTAGTTTTTATAATACGAAATTTATATCTGCAACTAGCGACTTGCGTCTGCAAGTCTCTTTGCAGACGTTCAGTAATTTCGCTTTTATTCTACATGACAGTACTGATATACCACTAATTAAAAAAAAATAAAATTTTAATTTTTTCTTTAATTTATACAAAGAGTATCAAAAATTTTAAAAAAGAATGGTTTTGAACATATTTTTTTAGGATGCAATATATTTGATAAAAACTTATTTTATCCGGTTGGCTGATGGGTGAAAAAATAATTGTAATAATGGATTTTTTCAAATTAACGCGTATTTCTAAAGTTTAACTGGATTTAATTTTTTAGCTAACCGTAAGCTTTAGGTTTGTTGCAACGATATTTAACAGATCTCCTAAATTTTAAAAATAAACTTTTTAACAAGGCACATATTTTACTAATGACACTGTAGGTACCTACATATAAAAAAAGTCCCATTTAACGGATAAAATTTTTGTTTTAAATTCTTATTAAAGTGTAGTACTAATCGATTATTTAACAAAAACAAATTAAAGGTTAAATGAGACATTTTTTATATGGACATTATATTTAGTAAAATATTTGCCTTGCTTGTTAAATAAATTACAAAGCTCTACAAAAAAAACAAAAATTCCCCACTTTGATTTGACATACTTATTATAAGTTTTTGGGGTTGCTAAAACCGAATCCAAGCTCAGAATTGCGCTATCACGTCAGATATTTTTTAAATTGCGAAAACCTTGATTTTAGGTTTGAGGTATGACCTAATTAATAAAATATGTTCAAAAAATTCAGGTCTCAGATATGATGAAAAGATGAGATATCGTCCAAAAATTTTGAAAAAATTCTCACGGGATATTTCTGACATCCTGGTCCAAATAAAAGTGCAAGGAATGTGATTAGTGTGATCCTTACCTCGTATTGAAGTTTTAGGTGTAACCAAATAAATCGAATAACCTTAAAAAATATGAATAAATCATTAACAGGGTTCTATATTTCAACTAACATCCCAGATGTCCACTAACCATTGGTTATCTTGTAGTCTCTTTAAGTGAACGCCGTTTAGGTTTTTTCTTCGTATCTCTTTTAAGATTCCAGCAGTAGTCTGCCATCATTATTTCACCCCACAGTTCCTAATATCTTCTTTAAATATCTTTCATGCCTTGGTGACATCTCTCGCCCTGCTCTTCACTGTAATCATCGAGCTTATCTGGAAAATAATTTTGAAAGGAATAAATTTGACCCAAAAAACCACAGTTTCAATTCCCTTTAAAAAAAAAAAACTTTTTTAATTTTGTTATTTAAGGAAATTTAGTTGGAAAAAAGAACAAAAAGTTTTTTAATTTTTTAGTTTATTTTTTGTCCACCTAAACCCCCAAACTGGACCCTTCCTTTTGAATTTTTTAATTTAAAAAAAAATTTATTTTTTTTTAATTATTATAATAAATAATTTTATTAAAATTTTTTAAATTATAATTATTTTTATTTTATAAATTTTTTAATATTTATTTATTATATATAATAAATTTTTTGGTTTTACAAAAAAAATGAAAAAAATTTTTTCTTTTTTTTTAGAAAATTTTTAAATTTCAAAAAGGGGGGGGTTTTACCCTGTTTTTTATAAATTAATTTTTTTAAAAATTTAATCTTTATTTGGGGCCCAAACAAAAAATATTAATTTAAAAAACTTGTTTATTATTAAAAAATACAAATAAAAACCAATAAAAATAAAAATGTTGAAATTTTTTAAAACACCCAATAAGAAATTTTAAAAAAAATGACCCACTTTTGTAATGTAAAAAAAAAAAAATTAAACTTTGGTTAATTTCGGGTAAATCAAAATTTTTTAACAAGCGGAATTGTTTTTCAAAAAACATTTGACCAATTTAATAATAAATAAAAGGGAACGATTTTTTTTTGTTAAAAAAAAAAATTGTTTTCCCCTGGTAAAACTTTAAAAAAAAAAAAATCTTTGTTTGGGTGAAAATAAAAGGGGTCCATGATGGTTGTTCACATGTCTTTTAAAGTATCAATTTTATTTACTTTGTCTTTAAAACTAAATTTAATTTTGAAAAAATACCTAAGAAAAAATCTTTTAGGGACCAAAAATTTGAGTTAATAAATAAATTTTTAAAAAGGTATTGATTATAATAGTTGCTGGGCCCCCCTTTTAAAAAGCCCCGCAGGAAAATTTTTCCTCCCTCGAAAAAAAGGTTGGCAAAAATGACGATTTTTAAACCGAAAAATTCCGCAAACCAGCAGCACCTAAAAACGTCTTAAAAATCATATTTTGCTCTTGCAAAACAGGATGCGGTTCAGCATGTGACTGCAGAAAAAGTGGCCTTCATTGCTCACCGGCTTGAAGTGTTTGCAGTGGAAGTGACTGCGATAACCATCCACGACTTGAAGAAGATGAAATCTGCGATACGCAATATATAAATGAAAATTAAATTTCATATTTTTGTATATGTGAGTAAAGCAGAATATTTTTAACATTTAAAATTTAATTTAAAATGTTTTAAAAATACTGATAAATACTTTTTCATAAAATTTTATTTAAATTTTATCATATTTTCCTAAATATCTAATAGAGAATATGTTTCTCAGAAACAGTATTTGGCTTTTCTCCAGAATGATGATATTTATATACTATTTTTAAAAATTATACTCTTTTATATATTATTATGAAGAGCTAGTCTGCTCTAGCAATAATAGTAACAAAAAATATGGAAAGATATAAAAAGATTTAATTCTTTATAAAATGGATTTGTTTTTCCAATTTATAAAGTATTAAATCTTGTTATATCTTTCTATGATTTTTGTTACTATTATTGCCAGAGCAGACTAGCTCTTTCTAATAATATATAAAAAAGTATAATTTTCAAAAACAATATATATAAATCTTTATTCTGAAGAAAAGCCAAATAATTTTTCTTTTAAATTCATATTCCCAGAAAACAAAATAAACTATAAAAAATGTTTCTCGAGGTTGTTTCAATTTAAAAAAATTATACAAATTTTTAATTTTGTTATGTATATTTATTTTATGTTGTCACTATTGTATACAAAATATCTTATAAGCAATTAAGTTCAAGATATCTTCAAAACTATAACAAATACGAGAAATATTTTAAAACTATTTTTGTAGCAAATTTAATTATCTACAAAAAAGATTCTGTGTAAAAATGACAAAAATTAATATTTAAAAAGTTACAGCGATTAAAAAAAATTGTTCCATTTAAATATCATAAATATTGTTAAAACAATATAAATATTTGTTTGTCCTCTCCAAAAGGTTTCCTTTTTTGAATAATATGGAAAACAGAACTTTAAAAAAAAAATACAATATATATATATATATATATATATATATATATATATATATATATATATATATATATATATATATATATATATATATGTATATATATATATATATATATATATATATATATATATATATATATATATATATATATATATATATATATATATATATATATATATATATATATAATATATATAGTACATATAAAAAATTTTTCCAGCGTAAAAAGTTTGCAAAAAGACTAGGTGTTTTGCAAAATTCCGGCGTTTTGAACAATTCAATACATTTCTGCAACAAGCCTGGCTATTTTCAGGCCTTTTGCCAAATGACTAACTAGAGCTAGGCGGATTGAACAACTATGTCATTTTTGTTACAAATGACTAGTCAGATTTAACAAAACGTTGAACCTACCTTTTTAGCAGTGTTATAACCTTAAAAATGAAATTTTAATGTGTAAAGTAATAATTTGGGATCTTTTTTAATACGTCCCCGCATTTCTACGTCTGAAATATAATTGGGGAAAATAAATAATTGGGAAAAATAAAAAGCAGCTTTGCTAACCAGAACTGACCATTACCGACTAGAACTTAGGGCTTTTGAATTTGTCTAAATTATCTCTACATAAAAATTATTAACAAAATTTTTATAATTTTTGATATGGTAGAAGTTATAATTTTTTTTAAAGTGTAATTATATATTCCCCGGTATTTTTTCCAATACGTTGTTAAAATTTTGTTTCTAAGTTCTACACATAATTTAGACAAATTCAAAAGCCCTAAGTTCTAATCGGTCATGGTTATTCTGGTTAGTAATATAAAACATATTAAAAAAGACCTTAAATTATTACATTAAAATGTAATTTTTTAGCTGAGTCCCTGCATAATAAAGCGTTTCTTGTGTCAACACTGACAAAAAGCTCGTGAGCCGGGATATCTCTAGACGCGAGGAAATGTATGCATTATTTGTTATTGTACCTACGAGATTAACCAAGACACATGTTTCTGTTTTATTACCTTTTCAAAGTAAAAAAGAATGAATGAAATCACCGATGACCCTACTTTTGAGGACAATATCAATATCAGTAAAAAATAATACCGCTGATAAATTGTTTATTCTAATTTAAATCTTGAGAAAGACAAATTATTGAAAATGATTAAATGCTTTGTCATTCTCAAAAGGAATTTAATTACTGTTTAATCCGCCTAGCTCTGGTTAGTCATTTTGCAAAACGCCTGAAAATAGCCAGGCTCGTTGCAGAAATGTATTGAATTGTTCAAACGCCGGTATTTTGCAAAACACCTAGTCTTTTTGCAGAAAGCCGGATTATTCCATACGCCTGCAAAATCGAAAAGCTGTTCTTAAGGACTTTTAAATTTTGGCAGTTTTATGTATTTTTTGACGTTATTAGTACTGTGTCAAAGACAATTTTAGTTAGTGATAACTACAATTGTCTTTGACTGTGTAAATATTTCTTTCGTAGGAAAAAGAAACATGACTAAAAATACCAGTCGATGGGTCCGAGCATTTTTTCCAAAACCAACTTGTTTTTAATTTATTGAGTTTATTTTAAGTTAGAGACTCGCACTGTATGTGACAATTTCGTATATTCAATTAAAATATAGTGGTAAAATTAATTTTATTAAAATCATAAAATATAATGCATTTATTAAATAAGCTTGTATCTTAGGACTGGCTGTAAGGCCGAATCGAAAAGGCAAAAAAACTTAACATGTATTTCTAATATTTTATGTTTTATTGTCTTAAAAATTAAAACACAATTAAAAGCAAAACCTAATAAATAAAAACCTTAAAAAAATATAAAACAATAAAAACATGTAAAAAAATCTCAAAGAAATTAAATTTGTAATCCTGAAATACCTTTGACACAAACGGTAACTTAATATCCCCTAAATTTTGAAAGTTTGTATTTTAAGTTTTCTAAAATGATAAAGCATTTACTTCGTGAGTTTCAAAGTAAAATTTATTAACGTCTTGTTACTAACATACTTGCAAAATACCTGCGCGTTTTCTTTGTTATGAAAATACTTTTGCGGAATTTAATTTGGTACTTTCTTTTTAAACTGTATTTACTTACTTAAGGAGTTTTTCTTTTTGCATTTTTTTCCTTAACTAAATATATTTTTTTAATATTAAAACCTGTAATGTTTTGCCTATTTCTGACGCCACCAAAAAATTTTGGTAATACGAACCAACTTAACAAAATTAGGTGCATTTGCATTTGGGTAACATTTTACTTACAATAATAAAAATAAATAGAGTAATGGTATTTATTGAAATATTGCTTAGGTATATATTTACATTTGTTAGTTCAATTTTTAGACATAAAATAAATTTTTAATAAAAAAGCGATCCTTGGGGTCATGAGAGAAATTTATTAATATAAAAAGCTATTAAATAATTTACCAAGTTGTCATATTTAGTTTCAATAGGATGGTACCTTACTCCATAACAGTAGAACGGTGTATGGGATTTTAAACCAAAAGTATCCAAGAAGATATGCAGAAACACGAGAGATACAGGATAGCCAGTATGGTGTCCTTGCCTTATTTCACTTAACTTTTTTTAAACGGAGCACTAAAAGCGAAAACTTGAAAAAAATTTAAAAATATATTGTCTGTGGATTTTAAATGTATTAAAGGCTTGACTAAAAAGTTGATTTAAAAGATCGAAGAAAAAGAGAGCTGTCAAGTATTTACTCGTAATATTGCTAATGATTTTTTTTAGCAATATGTTTCGACAATTAAAATGAAACAAATATTTGTTATTCTCTTATTGATATGCCTATTTAATTATTTTATGCAAGTTTTTTTTATTTAATTTATAAAATTCTTAATGAGTTTTTTTTAAGTAAGATAGTAAGTATATTAATAAAAAATCTATTATTGAAAACTATTTTTAAATTTTTAAAATTGTAATCAGTTTTTTTTACCAGGCCTCTCCTTATAAACAATAAATAAAAACACTATATATTTTTATCAAAAAAATCTGTCAAATTTAAGTTAAAATATTACTTCTTTAATATGTTGAGTACACAAGCCTTCTAAATGGGTAGTAAAAGTTGAAGGTCCCTATTTAAAAAAAATCTAAAGGTGATATTTAAAAAATCAAATGTCCGTTTTTAAGGTAAAAAAGCAAAATCTTTCTGGCTTGTCCAAAAGTGTCTTTTGAGTAAAGAAAAGCAATTATTCTAAATTTTCTGTATTTTTCTTTAGATGCAGTAAATATTTGGCATATTTTTAATTTTTAAAAGCCATTATGTTTGGCGTTTGCAACTGTGTTTAATTTAAGTTAAAATATTATTTTTATGTTAAGTACACCAGCTTTCTAAATAGGTATTAAAAGTTGAAGGCCCCTTTAAAAAAATATATCTAAAGGTAATATTTACGGAACCAAATGTCCGTTTTTAAAGTAAAAAAACAAAATCTTTCTGGCTTGTCCAAAAGTGTCATTTGAATAAAAAAGCAATAATTCTAAATTTTCTTTATTTTTTATAGATGCAGTAAATATTTGGTATATTTTTAATTTTTAAAAGCCATTATGTTTGGCGTTTGCAACTGTGTTTAATTTAAGTTAAAATATTATTTTTTTTATGTTAAGTACACCAGCTTTCTAAATGGGTATTAAAAGTTGAAGGCCCCTTTAAAAAATATATATCTAAAGGTAATATTTACGGAACCAAATGTCCGTTTTTAAAGTTAAAAAGCAAAATCTTTCTGGCTTGTCCAAAAGTGTCATTTGAATAAAAAAAGCAATTATTCTAATTTTTTTATATATTTTTTTATAGATGCAGTAAATATTTGGCATATTTTTAATTTTTAAAAGCCATTATGTTTGGCGTTTGCAACTGTGTTTAATTTAGGTTAAAATATTATTTTTTATTATGTTAAGTACACCAGCTTTTTAAATGGGCATTAAAAGTTGAAGGCCATTTAAAATATATACCTAAAGGTAATATTTACGGAACCAAATGTCCGTTTTTAAAGTAAAAAAGCAAAATCTTTCTGGCTGATCCAAAAGTGTCATTTGAATAAAAAAAAGCAATAATTCTAAATTTTCTGTATTTTTTATAGATGCAGTAAATATTTGGCATATTTTAAATGTTTTAAAGCCATTATGTTTAGCGTTTGGAACTTTGTCTTCATATGTAGACTTTTCGAGACTTAACAACACACAATCTTTGAATAAAACTTTATTATTGGCTTGTATGTCAAACAAATATTTAAGGGTAAATATCAAAAATAAAGCTTAAAAAAATGCATATAAAAGTTAAATTAATATAATTTATTATTTTGCTATAAGGATTACGTAGCAACTGGAGTCTGAATATGACAGCTTTAAAGCATGTTTATTTTATATTTAATTATGACATAATTTTTATGGATTCATCTTAAATTAATAAAAATAAATAAAAAATGACAAATGTGCTCTGTATTTTTATCGATATACCTTATACCACAAATCCTGAATGATTTTATTTTTTACTGGAAAATAGCTTAGAAAATTAAACAATGAAGTTTTGGTAAAATCCATATTGTTAAGTTGCCACATATTTTTTAAGCTCTTCTTTAAATTTTCTAAAAAAGTATTTGCTGTTTTTGTTACTTAAAAAAAGACATGAAAAATATATTACAAACTGTTTTTTTGCAGTCTATTTAGGCAGACCAGAAATTCAAGCCCACAAAAAGTTTCTTTAAAACCCTATCCCCAAAAATCGACAGGCTGGCATCAAAGCAAGAAATCAGTATTATCAGCGTATCCCAGAAGCAAAAGACTGTTTTAACAATCGAATAAAAGATAAAGTTATCTCTTGCTCAAATAGCGGTAAAGCCTTCAGGTCGTGTGCCAAAAATATTAATCAAACCTTCTGCATAAATTTTTTTTCCCCACCTAATCTTTAGAGATTAAATGGTTTTTACCTCTAAAGGAAAAGCCTATTTGCCAAACAATTTGCTGCCAATTCTACCCTTGATCCTCCTACTAATCTTCCTCTTCCAACAGTTGCTTCTGTTCCTCATAAAATGTCCGATATCATTTTTTAAATTAAACAGATCAATCGTATTCTTTCTTTTCTTAATACTGAAAAATCGTTTGGGCTGGATGGCATACCAGCAATCGTCTTAAAAGAACGTGCTCACGGGCTTGCACCCATCCTAACTTGCCTCTTTCAAATCTCTTACGATACGGGCATTTTCCCAAAAAAGGATAACTATAGACCTATATTTCTTCTTTTTGTTATTTGCAAAGCAATGGAAAAATTAATTAATTAGCAAATCTTAAAGTATCTAGAAAAACACAAGATCTTACATGATAAACAGTATGGATTTCGTCACAGAAGATCAACAGCTAATCTTCTTTCCTTTGTCTCATAAAACTCGAACAAGTCCCTTGAGTTTTTTGGTGAATCCCAGATCGTTGTCGACATTTCCAAAGCTTTTGATCAGGTCCGGCATAATGGGCTTCTCAACTAACTTCCTTCTTACGGTCTTCCACCTTAGCTTTGCTCTTGGCTTTCCAGTTTCCTTTCTAATCGACGTATATCAGTTACTGTAGATGCTCATTCTTCCAGCTTCTACCAAATTAATGCTGGGGTGCCCCAGGGCTCAGTACTGGCACCCACTCTGTTTCTTCTACACATTAACGATATTCTCTCTTCCACATCAATCCTATTCATAGTTTTGCTAAAGATAGTTCCCTTCACTCCAACATTCAATTTTTCAAGCCAGTCAATAAGCCTGATTTGGAAACCAAGCATAGGTCAATGCGGATATCTCTCCCAGAAGACCTTAAACTTATTTTGGATTGGGGCGCCAAAAATCTTGTTTACTTTAATGCCTCGAAATCACAGTCATGTTCGCTGTCGCGAAAAAAGTCTGCCAATGCTCATCCGTTACATATGAGCGGTCAAGTTCTGCAGAACAAAGAGTCGTTTAATTTGGGGGGGTTTCTTTTGAGAATATCCTCCAATTTGGGACAACACATTACAGCCATAGCCTCGGCAGCTTCAAAAAAGCCTGGATTCCTCTTTTAAGCCAAAAAGTATTTATCTTCCTCCAATCTGTATACTCTGTATGTATCCCAAATCAGATCCTCTTTAGAATATTGTTCTCATGTCTGGGGAATGAGGTCTTAGCATTATGGACTTCATTCAAAGAAGAGCCGTATGCCTTATTAATAATCCCACGGTTATGAAGGCTTCCTTCCCTTGCCCCATTGAGCTGTGGGGATTTGTCGCTCTTCTAAAAGGTATTTTATGGCTTCTCCAGAGGTTGGTCAGTTTAATCCCCCTTTGGCGGCTCCCAACAGAGCAACACGTAGTGCAACTTTTTATGCATCCTTTCATTTAACTGGGGCCCCGAAATTTTCCATTTTTCCTTCGTTCCTTCATCCCAAAGTGTTCAGATTTGGGGGGCCTGTTACCCCAGAAGTTTCCTTCTCCTTCCCTAGTCCCCAATATTTAGGCCCCGTGTAAACAAACTCCTTTCACCCCCTTAAGACACCCCGGTACGTTAAATTACCAAACTTTCCGTGGAATGTCTAAAAAAAAAACAAATATAAGTTATTTTTTTTATCTTGTATAGGTAATGTTGTACCAGTAATTAAACCTTTTATTCTTTTTATTTTTATTTTTAATATTTTGGAACTTTAACGGGAAGTAGAGGAAATATAGATATGGGGTGTATAAAAAAAAAATAACTCAATCTACATAAATCAAAGTAATAGTGGCACATAGAAAAGTTTTAATTGCTTTTTTTTAAATTTTTCGTAATTGTTACCCAACGTAGCTTCGAACTGATTTTTTTTTTGTGAAAATAAGGTAAAAAAAATTTTGCAAATTTCTAAAATGCTAAATTAAAGTTAGAAACTAAAATTGGGAAAGTAAAATTTACATTTAAAGGGGTTTTTGTTGGCCCTTTTAAAACCCTTTTGCTAAGTTCTTTAAAAAGGGACAAAAAAAAAGTTAGTAAGTTTGCAAGTACTTGAATGTATCGGTTATAGCGATAACAATTTTTCCATCGCAAAGTTTATTAAAAAGAGATCATGGCTTACGCTTTTTTTTATAACTTTTAAATTACTTCTTGGGAAAGGTTTTTATTATAAAAATAATTCAAAATGAAAAAGGGTTGTATACAACATATCATTTTGGTAAAAAAAAAATTTGCCACAAACGGATATCTTTTATTATTGTGATATTAAAAAAGTTTTCGGTATGCAAATTTTAAAAAATCACCCTATTTAGGGGTTGGAAATTTTCCCAAATCTAAAAAATTTTCAAAAATGGCAGTGGTATTAAAAGTTACCCTCACTGCGATTTTTGTTAAAATAAACCCTTGGAAAAAAATAATACATCTTTTTTTCTTAAGAGGTTTAAACCAACCCCATGGACTGTGGGGGTGCAATCATCCCTTAAAATATATAAAATCATATGCAACTTTAAAATTGCAGAAAAAATCAGATTTTTTAGGACATGTCTAATAAAAGTAAATGTATATGATAATCCAACCATCCTTTTTTAAGGGGAAAATCACCCTTATCAATGGTAAAAATTGAATTAAATGCTAGCTTTTCAAAAAAGTCTTAGCTTCGTATTTTGATCCAAAATATATAAAACAGGTTAGCTAGATTTTTCGAGTTCATTTCTAACCACCCCGTAAAATTTTATTCATCTTCCTTAATGTAAAATCAAAACAACTTAAAAATTGTTTAAAAAAATATTTGGATGTTTTGGAAAATTCCACCCTTAAATTATGTTTTAATAATAAACACCCCACTAAAATGGGAAGGGGAAAAAACCCTTTAATTTTCCCGGAAAAAATTTAATAAAAAATTTTTAAAAAAACTTTAAAATTTAAAAAAAAGTTTTAAAAAACTTTTAAATTAAAAAATTTTGTTTAAATAAAACAAGTAATGAGCGAACTGGCTGATTTTTAATAATTGGTTTTTGAGTATATTGGTTGATCTGAGAAAAAATTCATGGGGCAATCGATTTCCCAGTCCAAAAAAATTTATTTTTTTCTTTAAAATTTCTAGAATATTTTGGGGTGAAATAAATATAATGGAAAATAAAAATACTATCTTGTAAAAAAGTTTTTTTCCTAAAAAAGGTATTTTGGGACTTGTCAAGGGGTTGGTTTTTCCGCAAAATTTAAAATAACTTATGCCCAAATGGGGCGGACGCCCGATCAGCCGCGTGCGGGGCTTTTTTAGAAATAGCGCGTATTACATTGTAATCTGAAAACGTACTTACGAGATGTTGAATTGGAAATTTAAAAAACACTATTTTGAACTTTGGAAACTTTTTTCAGCTTTTTTTTTTTCTCAATTTTTGGTTTTTTTGATTATATTTTTTTATGTTTTTTTTTTATATATATATATATTAAAATATATATATATATATTTTATATATATATATATATATATATATATATATATATATATATATATATATATATAATATATATATATATATATATATATATATATATATATATATATATATATATATATATATATATATATATATATATATATATAAACAAAAAAAAAAAATAAAAACTAATATTTTAATAACAAGGGCTTTGATTGTTTTTATTTTTATTTATCAATAAAAATTAAATTAATTTAATTAATTTTTTTTGGGACAATTAAGGAGAAATAATTGATGCTATTACAAGTATTATATTCAGACAATCAAAAAGTATAAGATAAAATATTTTGTTATATGTAAATGTTTTTATATATTTCCAACTAAGGAAAATCTGTACTTTATTGAAAATCACAGAAATTATTGTTTTTAAAAACTTATGTAATTCGGGAAAAATTTGCAATGTTTATTGCAATGGAAATATCTGGGTTAAATTAAAATTGTCTCGGTGAATACCAATATTCCCTCCTTAAAAAAAACTGTTGATTGCCAATATCGTGACCATATTTCAATGCAGTATATTCATTTAACGATAGTTTAAAATTTAAAAAACCCGTCCTGCATACCCCGGTATTGGCCGGGGCCTCCGTTTGGGGTTTTTGAACGACAACAGGTTCAGGGTTAAAATCAATGGTTAAATGTCAATGCTTTTGTAGACCCTAATTTTTCTGTCTTAGTAAATACCTATTAATAAAATGAATAATTTGTTTTGTTTCCTGGGGTTGAACTCCTTTATACAAGTTTGCAGTAAGTTGAATTATACGATATTTTTCCTATGTTTTGTTGAGAATAACAAAAATTATAAACCCGAATTGGCAATCTAAACGTTTTTTTGAATGATTATATTTGTATACAATTTTCAAAATAGTTTTCAAACTTATTTAAAAAGCCTTTTTGAGGGAAAAAAACTAATTTAAAATTAAAGACAAGTACTAACTTTACCATCAAAAACTTTTTTTTAAAAAATCAATACAAAAAATTTTTCCATGTGGTGCAAGGATATTTTAAGTATTATTCTATTTTCAGCTAGAGGAAAAAATCTAAATGAAAAGAATTAGACATTGTTTCCATCAGGGGTTCCAAACTTTTTTAAGCATTGTTTGAAAAATAAAATTCAGGGGGAAAAAAAAAACATCAGATCTCGATACATGTGCTTTTGAAGTACCTCGGATGATTCTTTGGGTTTTTTTAACGGTAAGTGTTTTACTTATTATACAGGATGTCCATTTCTTTTAAAAACTTGATAAAGGATGAGAGGCTAATGTTGGTCCTAATCAAACATTAAGTCATTTCGTTTTAGGACATGCATGTTTGCCAAACCCCTACGCGTAGGGCCCTGTCTGTGACAGAATCCTTATTCTGTGAGCTCCAGGTACATAAGTAGTAAATGTAAGCCTTAGTCAGCAAGTCCTTGGGTCTCAACTCAGCAACTTCCTAAGACGACGTCCAATGAGTACATAATTGTCCCCACCGACGAACAGTTCATTTTTGGGAAAATTTTGGATAAGACTTTCAAACAGTTTCAATTTGATTTTAAAACCTAAAAAATGATTTCAATTTATTGTCAATACACTTATTTAAACAATTAAAAAAAAATTTTTTTAAAAAATACTACATCAAAATTTAAAACAACTGTGGTTAAGGTTGTTTAATAAAATCACTTTTAAATATTTTTAATTAAAATTGTCAAAATTTGAAATTTTTTTTTATTTGGGGTTCATAATAAAGTAACACCTTTTTTTCGGTTTGTTTTTTAAAGGTAAAAAGTTTTCTTTAAAATTTTTAAACTAAAACAGAAAATTTTTTTTAATTAGGGAAAAATTTTGAAAATATAACAAAAAATTGGAACTTTTTTAAACCTTCTAATTTTTTTCTTTTATATTAAATAATTAATATTATATAAAAATAATAATAAAAATAAAATTAATAATAAAAGTTAATAAAAAATAAATTTTAAAATTAAAAAAATAAAAATATATTTTTTTTTAATTTTCGTTTTTTACTACAGACACTCGAGCTGTATTTTTTCTCCTGAAAATCGGGTAAACAGTTGCCTACCCCATATTTAAATTAGGGATAATCATAAAAACGAGAATTTACATTTAAAGTGGATTTGTGGAACTGCTGGTCCTTTTCACTTGTTTGTTTTGCATATTTCTTAAAAGAAATTGTGGAATAATAATTCTTTTGTATTTAAAATGGGAAATTTTTTGGGTGCTTTTGGTTTTTCCCCCTTTAAAAATGTGAAATTATTACAGTTCCCAAATGTGTACTAATTCTCTATAAAATTGTGTAAACATTTCGCAAATTATAATGAGATTTTGGTTACATTTTTACCTCACCTATTGCATTAGAACATGGACAATATGGGAAATTTTTTTAAAATTTTGTTTTGGGAATAAAAATTTTTTTAAAATGTAAAACAATTTTTATTAAGAACTAGCATTTTGACTGCGGCTTCGCCCGCGTGGATTGTGCGATTTTGGCTGTTTTTACCGTTCTCGCGGTAAAAAATTTTTAAACGTTTTTGATATTATTTTATCACCTATGGGATACGGAGGATTCTAATGGTTAAAGAATTTTTAATTCATCTAGCAGTTTTGAAGCCTATTCAATGCAAACAAACAAACAATTATTAAATCTTTCTTTTTTATAATATTAATATAGATTATTTTACAGAATATATGTATAATATTTTATTATTAATACATTTTTATGTTTATTTTGACTAAATGAAACATTTTAGGTATAAAAATGGTTATCGATAATTGCTTAAGATTTATTTTAAATAAAATATTATACCTAACTAATTCTAGTAAATTTATTATAAAATATTTAAACAATTAAAATTCTGCTCGGAATTCCACACTTACCCTACAAATTGAGCGACCAAGTTATATAAATAATTTACAAGAAACGGACCTTTGACTCACACCTTTTTTTTGTTAATTGATTTTAAATTTTTAAATATCTTGCGATTTTAAAGGAGACAATTTTGTCTTTATAATGGAAGTGTAGATTCGAATCCTGCAAAAATGTATCCGCTTTGACAATAAAAATGTATTTTTATTATTTATATTTTCGTAATATTTTATAACCAGAGAAGCAAATAGGCCATTAAAAATTAAAAAATAAGTGTGTCTTAATTTTGTACCATCTACGCCTTTTTTCCCATAAAGTTTTTTAAAAGGGGTTGATGATTTTAGATGGTGAATGGGGTAAATAAGATTTAAAAAACCAAATGATGATTGATTTGAGGGGCCATTTTGCAAAAAAATTTCTTTGTTTTAAATCACAAAATATTCTAAAATATATAAAATACTATTTAAAAGAAAAATTGGGGTGTTTATTTTTTAAATTCAATTGCCGATTTATATCAAATATTACTTGGTGGCTCCATTAGTATTGCATTCATCTGAATAATGGTTTAAGTTGGTTGAAATAAAAAAACATTAATTTGAATTATAAATAAAAAAATATATAATAATACTTAATGTTTTATAAAAAATCGTAAAATATTGTAGATCAAGCGTTATCTGCTGTTAGATGTACAAGGTGACAGTCATATGGAGATATGCTTTCTGTCAGAAAGGTCCGCTCAAATAGTGTTATTACACAAAAAATCTAAGTATTGAGCAAAAGGCGTTCAAAATAAGTTCTTACATTTTTTGTGTTTTAATTTAAAAATTATTAAAATGCGCTTAATGTGAGCAATTATAAAAAGTTTTTGAAGTTCTGCAAAATGACATATTGAGTATTCTAAAAATATGAAAAATGTACATACATAATATATATATATATATATATATATATATATATATATATATATATATATATAAATATATATATATATATATATATATATATATATATATATATATATATAAAATAAAATATTTAATATTAATAAAAATTTAAATTTTGGGAGGTCTAGGGGGAGTAAAATCTTTTTCTAAAGCCGAGAACTTTCAGAGCGTTATTTTTCCTTTTCAAGGCTACAATAAAAAAAATCTTTATAAAATTAATCTACAAATGCAACTTATTGTTTAAACGATAAAAAAAAAATATAACAAAATATAACAATAAAACTTACTTTTCATGAGTTTTCTTAAGGCTAGAGTCATTATAAGAAAAAATAATCAATTTATTGTTTTACATCTTAGTCTCATAATTTTTTGAATTTAAAATTTTTTTAAATTTTAATTCTTAATTTTTCTAGAACATCTTGAAACATAACTTAAGTTTTAACCCTATCGAAATCCCAAAAGCAGTAGTGGTATTATCAGGACCCAACCCTTCCTTTGTAGGGTTTTTTTTTTTTTTGTTATTTCGTCGAAAAAATATGTATAAGTGTGTGTGTCAATACAGAAAATTCTTTTAAAAAATTATTAGGATTTTTCTTTTTTTTGTATTTTATTATACAATTATTATAAAAAAAGGATGGATACAAAAAAAATTTTCCTTCTAAATTAATTATCGTTTTGTTTTAAGTTTTTAATAGGCTAGAATAAATTATGCTTAGATCGTCAATATCTTTTCTTTTTTTTTCTCACAACTATCAGAAAAAACTCCACCATTCTAAACGTCTTTTTTTTTTGTTCTTTTTTTGTTATCCTTTGCATTAGCAAAATCTTGTTGATTGTCATAGGACATGTTCTGATAGGGTTTTTGTTTTCTTATTAAAATTTTGCAACTCTTATGTCCCTTTAATGCTTTGCTGTAAAACAGTGGAAGTTTGTCCTATAGTTCTGTTGCATTCTATGCATTGAAGAAGTAAACAACATTCGATTTATTTAAATCACTATCTGTATCTTTTAGCCTGGAAAAAGTTTTTAATTTTAAAATTTGTTTTCCACTTTTTTTAAAGGCCTGTTTTTTATTAAAATTTTTGCTAATTTGAAAAAATTTCACCGCAATATGAAAAAATAAAAAAAATAATAAAGGGTTGATTCCCCAGTTGATAAGGCACTAATATTTCGAGAATGTTGGTTGGTGGTTTATTGGATAAAACAGATGAGCTTTCTGAAAATGAAACTGTGTTCATTTTCTGAAGATTTTTAAACTTCTATTGTTCTATTGTTATTATTTAATTAGTTTATGAATTATTTAAAATTTATTAAGTAAGAATTTTGGATTTTTGTCTAATAAGATAGGTAGAGTTTTTTATGTTTTATTAATATATGATGGATGACAAATTTTTGTATTCTGTTTTTAATGCTGGGGAAAGATTGTTTTTTTTTTTTTTTGTTTTTGTATGAATGATAATTCTTTATCAAATATGTTGGTTTTTGATAAACACTGGCCCATATCACATATACCAATTTAACAAAAAAACAATTTCTGGAATAATAGAACTGATTGACAAACCTTTTGAAAAATTTAATAATCAATTTTATAAACAAATCTTGGGTAGCTATGGAACTACAATTTCACCATTGCCTCACAATATGTTATGGATGACTTGCTAAAAAGAATGTACCCCAAAAATTAAGTTTCCAGTGCCTTTTTAAAAAATATGTCGACGACATTGTAACTTCTGTCTACCAATGGCTTTGAAGAACTAAACATTTTCAACAGCTATAACAACAAATTAGTTCACTATAAAAACGTGAAAACAACAGTGTCCCCTTTTTAACACTAAACTATGGGACAAAAAACCCTTTTTTTTAAGGTAGACTGGTATCAAAACCAACATACTCTGGTAGATATGAATTATCATTCATCCCACAAAAAAATAAAAATCAATCTTATTCTAGCATTAAAAAACAGAATAAAATTTGTCATCCATATATATTAATAAAAACAAAAAAAAGCTCTACTCTATCTTATTAGACAATTTATCAAAATTCTTACTTAAAAAATTTTTTAAATAATTCTATAAATACTAATAATTTAAAAAATCAATAGAACAATAAATTAAAAATTTTGCAATAAAAAGGGCGGAAAACCATTTTTTTCCCAAAAAAATCCCAACAACTTTTGAAATATTTTTTGAGAGCCCCCTTATTTTTTTCACATTTTAAAATTAAAACTTATTTGGAACCAAAAAAATTTTAAAAAATTGAAAAATTGAAAAAAATATTTTATAAAACATGTCATTATGCCAATCATAAAAAGATTTTGTTGCAAAGGTCAGCAAAAAAGAAAAAACAAAGACAGTTTGAAACTTAATTTTCCCGGAATTGTTTAAAAAAGAAGAGTATTGTAAATAAAGAATTTTTATTTTAGCCCAAGAAAAAAACAAAACGATAATTAAATTTGAAAAAAATTTTTTTGTATCCATCCTTATTTTATAATAATTGTATAATAAAATAAAAGAAAAACAAAAAATTTTTAAAAAAATTTTTTAAAATTTCACACACACACTTTATAATTTTTTGACGAAAAAAAAAAGAAAAAACCCCCAAAGGAAAGTTGTCCGTTCCCCTATGTAGAGATTTTCAAAGATGTTTCAAAACTAAAAATGTAAATGTTAAAAAAAAATCAAAAATTAAAGTATAGACAAAATTTCAAAAAATTTTTATTTTTTATAAAGATTACCTTGAAAATCATTTCTAATTTTTTGTTATATTTTTTTTATTTTTTTTTTTTTTTGAAAAAATAATTCATTTGTAAAATTTTTTTAGTAAAGATAATAATTTGTATTAAAAAAAAAAATAAATTTAAAAAAAATTTAATTAAAATTTATTAATAGAAAATAAATTAAATTTTTATATATATATATATATATATATATATATATATATATATATATATATATATATATATATATATATATATATATATATATATATATATATATATATATATATATTAAGTTGTGACACTATAAGGATAAAAAATAACAAAATTATGGACTATAAAAAAAATGGAAAGTTTAAAAATGTTGTTAATTGAAAGTTTGAAAGAACTATAGCAACATATTAATTTATGTGAACAAATTCAGAGACTGTTTTAAATGAACTAATCACCTATTTGTTATAACTCGACAAACAACACTTTATACAAAACTTAGTTAGACAACTACCTTTCGCAAAGCGACATATGATGCTGTTTAAATTTGGTACATTGATTTCGGTTAATGTTGAATGACACTAAGGCAAAAACACTTAATTTATAAACGTGACACTTTCTAAAATAAGTAAAACTAATGGTGCAATAAAAACGTCTTTTTTTAGTTATGACACTATTTGAGGTAAGGTGCGATTTATTTGATATACAAAATGAAAAGATCGAACCTTAATCGCGTATGACTTTGAAATTATTGTTCGTAGAGAAAAATTGTACTAGAAAAACAGTTTTGTAATTGAGTTTTCTGTAACGCAGGATTTGTTAAACATCGCAAAATATATGTACTACGCTTGTTGCAAAATAGTAATAAACAAATAAAAAGTCAATAACGTAGTTTTTTAACCACAAAAAACTTTATTTCATAAAGAAACATCGTGCCAAATTTCGGTAACTTCGATTCGATGGTATTTGTACAACAATTTTGCAATTTAGTTTTGTCTAAAAAAAAATAGATATTTTAAATCATACCGAATTACAAATTTAGTAAAGATCAGAAGATAGATCAAAGATATCTAAATTATTTACACATACTAGAAATCTCAAACTTTAAAAAGCTTTTTTAAAAATAAAAATTACGTTACCATTAAAGAAGTAAAATATTAAATGAGATGATAATAACTTGATTTTATATTTTTCATTTTTGCCTATAAAATACATTTTCAGTCTATTTCACTTTTTCGTTTATGTCATCTTCAATAAGATTAGAATTATCCAGAACATAAAAGTAGTTTCTTTAAAAAATATAGAAGATGGAATATTTTTATACATTCATTTTTAATGTATATTTAAAATATTTTATAAATTTTGTAAACTTTATATTTCATTTTTTACTTGAAATTTGCATAACAGATTTTTTTTTCGTGTCCTGCTGTAAGTGTTTTTTTCTTTTAGATATAGGGCATTGAAACAAGTAAGGCATAAATTCTTGTTTTATTTAAAATCGTATAAGAGGTGTTAATAAAATGACTTCTAGTGACAAAAAGCAAACATATGGTTTATTAGTATTAATACAGGGTGTCGCAAAAATCGCAATTATTAATTTTTTAAAAATTAGTTAATAAACTTTTAACCAAATTCTAAACAGTTTAGTTAAGTGACTTTTGTCTATATTTTAACTCCAAACTAAACAGAACTAATCTTGAAGAAATATGACAACTTTTTTTACCGAATAAATATACTCGTTACTAGCACAAATTAATAATTTTGTAATAATCAGAATTTTACTTTTGTGATAACGGTATCTACTAGAAACAAATAAATTTGATCTAATGGCTATATTTGGACTTTTACATATTTTTTTGAGTTTTAAGATATGCAACCATGGTCGTAAATATTTGGTGTAGCAATAATTTTTTATGGAACTACAAAAAAAAACAGTTTTAATTTATTTTTTATTTGTTTAGGTTATAATAATAAAAGGGGTGCAGAAGTAACTTCATTCCATATAAACATATAACTACTGATAAACATCTATTTTAAAAAAATATTCTTTTATAAGCGTTTGCTTGATTAAAAGACCTAACCTTAGTTTTTGATGTATAAAAAAATATCTGCAACTTATTACTTTTAATCGTTTATAAAATAAATATGAAAGAAAAAATTAGGCGATCCTACAAAAACTTAACTTAGTGACCTCCTATAAAAGCTGCATAAAAATCACTTTTAAAGAGAATAGTCCTATTTGGGTTTACTTATAAAATCTACTAATAAAATCAAGCCTATTTTTTAACATATGAAGTATATGATTTCAATTTCAATATTTCAGCAAGTAAATCACAGTTAAGTTGGAAACCACACAAAGACTACTGACTGCCGACATTTTACCTTTAGAGTCACTTTTTTGTTGACAGTTTAGGATGTATTCGGAAACTTACTCTAATAAAAGTAAGTTACAATAATAAAACGTCATATTTTATTTTAGGTTTTTATGTCAAAAAGTGTCGCAGTTCTGTAAAATATTATATTTTTAATGGATAACATTTTTAACAGGTATTTTATTTTTGGTCAAAATACCTACCATCAAATAAAATCATCAATAAAAAGTACGGCTAAAACAATTTATTTCTTTGATAAATATCAACATATTTGTCAAATTCTCCTTTTATTTATTTTATCGGTTAAGACAAATATCTACAATTTACGCTATAAATTTAAACAAGAAATATCGACGACATTTTAGAGCAACGTCAAGGAAAAGTATATTGTTTACGGGCAGATTTATGTTCCTAACGATGCCCCAAATCCAAAAATGTCATCCGGCCGGTACATTGTCGTTTTTAAAGATACTACCTCCATTTCTAATTCTTTGAACTGAAACTTTTCCTGAACTATTATTAGAGACTTACCGGTAACTCATTGCTGAAGGCAGAAAAACATTTTTTTCGCAATATATTTTTGTAATTTTCAAGTTTATTTTAAATTAAATTAAAGTAAAATAAATTTACTTAGACTTTTATATTTTAAATAGCAATAAAAACAAATTTTGGGTGCTTTCGAGTTTTATTGAAAAGTAAAGTAAAAGTTTAAAATAAACTTTACTTGGTAATAAGCATGTCATGAAGTTGCAAATTGCCAAGGTAAAAAGCTGAAGCAATTATACCGGTCGGGAAAAACCGAAATTTGCCAATTTTGTTTTTATTTTTTTCTGACGTTATTTAAAGAGATATGGAAAAACAAAAGACTCTTTCTTATGACCACTTTTAAAGCTCTACAAAACAGCTTTGAGAAATTTTCCGTACGACATTTCGTTTTCGTTAAACCATCCTCAACTTTATTCTTTTAAATACGGCACTTATTTGTTTATTGCATTTTTTTAAAGCAGTTATAATCAAAATTACAATGATGTATAACACTTTATATTTTTCTATTAAATAAACATATTTTCCATAAGAGATAATGAGTTAGATAAGGAACGCACACCATTTCTTATAGGGGCGTTCCATATTTGTTAATAAATATTAAGTGTTATACATTTTTGTAATTGGGATAATAAGGAGTTTAAAAAAAAAATTAATAAAAAATCCAGGTCCGTATTTAAAAAAATAAATTTGATGATGGTTTAACAAAAACGAAGCATCGTACGGGGAATCTCTCAACTCTGTCTTGTAGAGCTTAAATAGTGGCCATAAGAAAGTGTCTTTTGTTTTTCCATATCTCTTTAAACAACGCCAAAAAAATAAAATAAAAACGAAATCGGCAAATTTAGTTTTTTCGGATATCTCCGGAAGTACTCGGAATTTTGCAAGTTTTTAATGTGGACATGGTTAGTTACGCCAATACACAGATTTGCCATAATTTAACCGACTTCGTATCTCCTACGGTTTCCGAGATCCCCATGCATGCACTCGAATCTGTGCACCCTGTATAGTGTAATATAAAAACCTGTTTTTAAACTATGTTTAAAAATGAAAACATGGTCAAGTAAAAGTCCGGATTTTTTTGGATATTTTCAGAATTTTTTAGAATTCTTAAGGGTAATAAAAATCCTGTCGAGTTGCACGGATTCTGAACCCCTGCAATGATGGAATTAAAGTAACTTTTCTTCTAACTTGGTAAACATTGAAGATATATTAACGTCACTAAAAAAAGCGGTGTTTATAAGTCAAATTGTGACACATACTAAGTTACCTATGTGGGTAGAGCTTGCAGACCGTTGAAAGAAGAATTAAAGAACACCTTAACAGATCATTAAATTTATAATTTGGTTTTCACATTAAGTACAATAACCACCAATTTTTGTCACCAAATAATTGCAAAATATTACATAACATTAACCACCAAGGATCAGGACTAAACCTTTTTAAAGATCTGGAAATTGCAAGGAATTCTTCAATAAGCCCGCATTGTCTAAATACCTAGGTTGATTCTACGTATATTTTCAAAGCAATATATGAAAATATTCTTAATAAACGTAGACACAAAAATTCGTCTACTTAAATAAAATAATTCTATTTATAATTAATTCTGTTTGTACAACGGTCTGTATTGTCAGCCTATAGGCATACCAATAAACTTATTTTTTGTAGTTTTTTGCAAATTTTTTCCCTCTTTTTTGATTATGATTATATTTTAATATTGTTTTAGTATGTATGTCTTACTTTTTGTGAATTTTAAAGCGTTTATTATATTTAATGTTTATATTTGTTTGTATCTGTAATGTTGACAACTAAGTGAGATTATTTTATTTTATTCAAAAAACTATTTATAACCATACTTTTAGTTTTGGTCCTGAGGATGACCCAGTTTGATATGAAGAACAGAAATGGCAAGTATATGGTGATTTGAAAATGTTGTCTATAACACTTGGACAGCAATCTGCATTCTTCTGCATCTGAGTTTTAATATTTTGAACACCCTTTATATTTTGCAATGTTTAAATTATACAAGCAATTTCTGATATAAAACCTGTAGAATATTTTATACTAATCTTTGTTCTTTTTCGAAAAATATCAAAGTTTACGGTTAAACCGAAAATGATGGTCAGATGATTTTATATCCAAATTACTTATCTAATAAAACAATATATTATTCAGAAATTTTAAAGATATATGTTTTTATTCAAGAAAATAAAAGACTTGGTAATGACTTCATTGTCACATTGTACTAATATTTCTGTCCCCGCTTTAAAAGGTTTTAAAATATTATTAAAAAACAAAAATTTTTAGAAAAATTTATTAAAATCGGAGCTGTTCCTAAGGTCTTTCGAAGATCTGTTTCACGTATTCATTGACGCAACCTCATACCTGCTGTCTGCATTACCTTTCGAACCAATTTTATGTTAAAATATATAAAAACATGTATTATCAATTTTGCCTTTTCCTAATTCCGCCTTTACTTATGTATTTGGAAACTAATATTGGAAATGCTGAAGCTTTAAATAATATATTGGTATATTATTGTAACGACATGAATAAAGTTCTTAAACTATATAAAATAAAAAAAAGTAAATAAAAAACTGCGCTTAGACTTTTATCTTCGAGTATTTAAAAGAAAAAAACGTTTAACATATTACTGAAAACTTGAATGCTTACTTTTATAAACTTAATGCGGCTATAATAAATTTCCTTTTGTTTCCTGATTTTTGCATAAAGTGGCAATATATCTACAAAAATTTCAAATAAAATAACATTGTAGTTGTAATTTGTTTGCCATTATTCCATTTTACTTCTTTAATGGGTTACTCTATAAAACGTTACACACCGATCTTAATAATAAATTTAAACCAATACCTGTTCTTGTTTTTTAATAATAAAAAATATTTTTTTATATATATTTTATTTTATGACGATTTGTTTAAACTTGTATATTATGTGAATATTTATTACGCGTATGGTCGTATAAAAGGGGTGCTTGTACTAAATACGTTAGAAAACCCGTTTCATGTTCTTCCTTTAAAGAAAACCTAAATGATGCAAGTTTATTAATTTAGTAATTTATACCGTAATTAAGCTAAATTATAAATTTTGTTATATAGTACGATCATTAAAAAATTATTTTTTACTTTTTTTAATTCCTTATTTTTAACGGTTTTATCCTTTATCCCAAAGTCAACGAGTCGACAAACACAAAGCTAGCAGAAAGACACATTCGCTAATAGTCTCTTAAGTTTTCCAGAAGGAAAAGAAAATGGCTATTATGAAAGTGCTAAAAGCTTTTATTTAAAAAGCTTTTCTCGCCTAGTGATGGTAAGGAAGCATTTGAAAACTGTATTGTTTCGATTTAATTAATGAGAGCTCTAAACGATTACAAAAAGATAATACCTTAATATTCTTTTATTATATTTTAAATCGATATTTTTTAAAATCTAAAGAATATTTATATAACCATATATGTTTAGTAAACTTTATTTTTAGGTCTATTTGTTAATCCCCAAAACCTAATAGGAATTTTAGTAGTAGGAAGAAAGCTACTTTTACCTATTTTTAACAATATGATATAAAAAATGTGTTCTAACAATAGGTAACTTAAGATAGACAAATCAAAAAATTTAAACATTTAACACCTACTAAATCCTGGCTTGATACTAAATACTGTTAGATAATAGGATAAAAACTTAGTAATTTTAGCCGACTATAAAAAAGTGTTAATACCATGCTAATTTTTTAAAAAAATTTACACATTGAATGATTGGGTGGAACTGGCAACCAAACAAAAAAAAATTAAATACACTTTCTCTAATGTCAGTTAGTCTGTAGGGACGGAACATGAAATTTAAATTTACTTAAGAGACAAAGCATAATTGGGTCTTTAAATACGAATGATTCAGAAAAAAATGTTTAATATTGGATATTGTTTCAAAGGCAAACTGGTGACATTTGAAGTAATAAATATACGTTGTTTAAGTGTAAAATCCCTAATGGAATTTAATTTGTAGGATACTATTTTCATTATTTTTAAAATATAGCAACATATAAAATATAAATAATTTAACTTAGAGCAAAACATTTTAATTTCTACCAGTAACAAAATTGTATGTATTTAAGTTTAAAATTTTGGTAATAGACAGTCGTGTAACCTCATGTAATTAAAATAATAGAAATTAAATATTCGGATAATTCTGCATCTTCTAAATTTCTATTTTAAATTGGCCACAAAAAGATTTTTAGAAAATGTAGAAAAAAAAACAAGACTTGCTAGAATAAAATTTTATTTTTAAAAATTTGTAGTACTTTATTAAAATAATTAAATTAAGAAAAAAAGTAGCGGTATACCGGTACTATTATGCAAAATAAAAAAATAGGAATTGGCATTATACAGGAAGTTTTAAAAATTCTTCAAAATTTTTTTTTAAATAATTTATTATAGCCTTGACTATAACCTTTAAAACAACTCATTCGCAATATATATATTTACAAACTTTATTTAAAAAAAAAAACTAGCATGGTTGGCAGATGTTTACAGCTCGCCTTTAATTCGATCCTGTACTAATAACTTTAATATTTCATTAACTACACATGTAGTATGGGTTTTTATTTTAAGGTGAAATTTGTAACTAAATCCTTAGCGTTTAATTTTCCGAACTTACCTTTTACTTTTTCCTTAACTACTGCATATATTATATTTGGTTTATTTAAGATTTAGTCAAATTTTCAGTATATACCAATTTATATTGTTTATTTAATTTAATCAAATATTTCCATATAATAATTTAAAAACCGCAAATTCCGTATTTAAATACGTTTGTCCTGATTTTAGGTACTTTATTTTTAAATCTATATTTTATGTTTTGTATTCCGATACCATTTTTAGGTAATAATATACCCATATTCAAAACAGCATTAAATTTTTTAATAACATTAGTGGGTTGTTTATTTAAAAAAAAAATAGAAACATAAAACATTTACATAAACATTAGATGTATATCATATATTTTTAAATTATGTAATGTGATTCTTTGTTTCAGACTGACTTAGAATATGTACTTCAAGTTGCCAAAGAAATTGAAATGCGGTGAGTAATTTCTTAATACATTTTTGAAGTTTTGTGTTTGTAAAAAGTAAAGGTATTATATTTTTATTTAGAAAAAAAATAATAAAGATAATTAAGAGTATAGTACCTAAAAAAAAAATATTGCAAAACAGTAAGTACACGAATATGTCCCAAATATGATTAAATAAATTATATAATACAAAAATTATATTATTGTTTTGTGGCTACAGGATAATAAGGTCCATTTAGGATACCAATTAATCATTAAATATATATTTTATACTTTATATTGCTAAGATATTGAGTAAGTGGCTAAGAGGTAATTAGATAAATCTTTATATTACTTATTAAGGCAAGTACACAGCCCCATACTACTAGAATACTACATTAAAATTAGGCAGTGACCATTCAACCTCCTAACATAAAAATGACTTAAGGTCAAAGAGCAAAGATATAATGATGATTATATTATTTTAAGGTTTTTAAAATGTGTTTAACTAATGTTTAGGGACATTAAGAATGTTGGCTCTTTGCTGCATTTTTATAAAATGCTATACAGCTTATATCAAGTTATAATACTAATATTCATGAAAATTAAATTTGAAGGTTTTTAACTTTTTCGATACGTACCTTAATCCATTTTTTTGACAATCTTCTAGAATAAATTCTACTTCTAAAATATTTTCCCATTAAATCCTATGTTGTGTTATTTTTATTAAAATTACAGTAATACTGGATGCTCAAATAACACAGAATTCGTATACTAAACATATTTTAAAGTTTTGGTTAAAAAATCTTTAATTATATTGGTATCAATATGCTTGTTAAGGCTAAGAGGTCGTGTAAATTTAAGACGCAAATGAGATTGTCCATTATAGCCAAATATTTTTATATTTTTTCCAATATTCTTACGGAATTAATGAATGTTTATATAATCTAACCTAAACAAAAACAAGATTTGTTTATTTAATGCCATAAGAACAAAAATCTACCAACATATTGAGACCCTTCGACCTCGTTATTATAATTTTATACAACGTCCAGTCTCTAGAGAATGGGAATTCAATTTGAAAATACACAATTTAACCTAAAAAGCTACCTACAAAGGGATACTTTTTGGTTTGACAAAAGCTTTTTGTTCTCTACGCTTTGTATTGTTTGGTTTGTTTCGATGTTTTCGGTCTGTTAAAAAAGATAAGGTTTAAAGAAAGGCCGATATACATAATATATAAAGGTTTGATAATTCAGTCTTTTAATCTGCTTATTTAAAGCATATAATAACCAATTTATCTAAAATTATTTTTTTTAACATGCTTTTAAGATTATTTTATTCTTTTTATAGGTTATTTTTTAAATTTTAATAAATATAAATAATCTGTAGCACATAATTTAGAAAATCTTACTTACATTAGTGGATACAGAACGACCAGAAAGTGCTTTTGTCAAATACCGTAAAGTTTTTAGAATTTTTTTTTTCAGAATTTTAACTTTAGCAAACAAATTAATTTTAATTATTTTGTTATTGGTGTTATTAAATATGTAATGTTATTTATTAAAACTGAAAAATATATTTTTAATATAAAAAAAAACAATTCATAAGAAAAGACAAACATTAAATACATGTTTTTATTCTCATTTAAATGTTAATATTTTAATTATTTTAATTAAAAATCTATCTAGCCAAAAAATATCGGAATATGTATAAGAAACACAAATTTTTGTTTCTTAGAATTTTTGTTGTGTACTTCTTTTATTTCAAAAAAATATTTGTCAATATTTTTAAAATATATTATATTTTGCATTTAATAAAGTTTCGTTTGTGTATGAAAGCGTGCAAAATTTAATCCTAGGAAATAAAATTTTAATATAAATAAATTGTTTCAAAACGTACTGCAACAAGAGTATAAATCGGTTATTGTGTAAGACGTAATATGAAAAAATATTATATTATTATAAATTTTTTTCAAAAAAATAAAGCCCATTCTTTGTGTATGAACAAACCAATTCAATGTGGAAAAACACTATGAGGGTAGTAATAGAAGCCATAGCAGTTTTGTGCTAATTTTACGATGTCTTCAGAGATTTAAAGTAAACACGTGTTACCACAAACTTGCTAAAGTACTATTGTATACTCTATCTGCAGTAGTTTCCTCGTTGCCTCGTAATACGTTTATTAAATTATATGGTATTTTAAAGTGAAATAGTTTTCTATATCCTATTTTTTTTAATATTACAAAACAAATGTTTTATCTTGTTAAAAAGCTCTGAAAATTCTAAAGTTAAGAAATTCAAAAAAGGACCATTTAACAGACAAGCTTCCATCCAAAGTTCTTAAATACATTTTAAAGTTCTTTTATGATTATTTATTTATTTAGGATTGGCGTCTCTACCAAATTTATTTAGTCAATGGTAAAATAAGTTAAGCTGTTTATTACATTTAAAATTTTGCTATTTCCAGTTTTTTTGAAGTTGATTTTTCACCCTTACTTTTTAGCAAATTAATTCTTTACGTAATTTCTTTCTTACCTTTTTATCAGTGATCTATTAAGATTTTCTTGTAGTCGTCATTTTTTGGTAATTGTTTAAGAACATAAAATTGTGTTATAGAAATTATTTTATTTTTTATAATTATTTTAATGTGTTATTAATTACACTGCCTGTAATGATATAATTTATTACCATATTTGTAATAAATGGTATCAATATTTTTATTATTCATATCCATCCACTGGTAACTTTTTTCATAAGGAACTAAAATACTATTTAATCAGTTTAAAAAATATATATGTTTTACTCAAAAACATATTAGGTAATGGTCTATAAAACTATAAAGCAAAATATCTCTCAATATCAACTCATATATTTTGCTATTAACGACTACAAAACTCTCAATTATTAAAACTTTTTTTTTAATAAGGTTTTTTAAACAAAATTTTAATCCTAATTAAAAACTTGATGTATAATTTAATACGTAAAATGTATTATTTGGTTTTAATATTATTATAATAGCATATACATATATACAATTTATAATTCAATTAGTGATACACTTTAGGTTTTACCTATAGCGAAAACAAACGTACATTTTTTAATGTATTTTTTTCAAAAATACTTCATGCGCTTCAATTATTTATGCATCGAATTTCAAATGTTGTATTCCCGCTAGAATTACATTTTAAATTGATGTTTTTGCACTTTTATTTTTCCATGGTGAAATTTTTGTATTTCGTTTTAAACACCGGAGCTTATAATTTTAAAATTGTTTTAATCTGGATTGTACATCTTTTAGTAAAAGCATTTATATACTTTTATAAAAAGCTAATTTGATTTTTTGACTAAAAAGTTACACTAACAAAAAATTGTTTTAAAAAAATTGCTCCAAAATTAAATATAAAATATAAAATTGTAAAGCAGAAAGGAGTAAATACTGACAATTTAAACTATTAAAATCTTTAAATCTATAATAAAAGCCACTAAAGTTAAAAATGTATTTATTTTGTTGTATACAAATATAACATCAATAAAAATATTAAACAGATATAATACATGTTACCTGTTAAAAATAACATATAAAAATTGTAACACAGAAAATACAATTGTTAAACATTTAACAAAAATATATAGGGTGTCCCTAAATTAGTGGGCAATATTTCTAGGATCTTTTGTACTTCTCGAAATATAAAATTAGTTTATATGTACGTCTCACAGATGGCTAGAGCCCCCGAAGACTGGACCCCAAAATCACGTTTTACCTCATATTTCTGAAACCGTTAAAGGTAGGCTTGCTAAAGGTAGCTTATCTTCCAAATTAAGTTAACTTTGCCAGGGACATCACATCCAGGATGTGAGCTTAGTACATTATGCGCCAAATTTTTTGTTTAGGGAATTTTAGTAATTTTGGTACCAAATAATGAAACCTCCATTATTTTTACACAAAAAATGTATTCTTAATCGACCTTTATATTTTGGCTTATTTTGTAGTAAAATTAGTTTAAAATTTTTAACCTGGATTCACTGTTATTTGTTTTGATATGACGAGGCGTCCAGTTTTATTAATTGCCGCTAGTTGCTGCAAAATAAAATTGAAGAAATACATGATATAAAAATTTTTAAATTGGAAACCTACTAATATGCAGTTGAACTCGATTTTAATTTTTGGGCCATATGTGCAATATGGTTTAAGCAACTAAGATAAAATAAAAAAACCAGTAGAAATCACACCAACGGGAAATAAAAATAAGAGGCAACCATTTTAAAATTCTTTGGGCATCGCAAAGTATAAGCCGTAGAGCTAGAATGGTGTATAAAGAAAAGAATAATTTATTTAAATACATTTTAAAAGACTTAAAAAATTTAAATTGGTGTTAAAATAGTATTATTTTCGTATTGCAAATAAAACGTGTTGGAAATATTTTGATTTATGTTTTATAACTATGTTAAATAACAAGGAAATATTATCAATTTAATGGATAATATTAAATTAATAAATAAGAATAATGCTGTCCTATTCTAATTAGTATTATATTTCTTTAACATAATTTTTTCATAATGATTTTATTTAAAACGATACGTATACAAAGAGCGATTACAATAGGTTTTTGTGTAAAAAATATTAAAGCATTATAACTTGCTTTAGAAAAGGCATTAAAAAATGGTAGTAACTTACTTGACAAATCCCTGAAAAAATTGTAATTTGGAAAATCACGCAAAAGGTAATGCAAAAATGACAAACAAATCAGATATAACTTAATTAAGGCCAACTCTTGATACATTTTAATTAGGCTTTTCGTTGGTTCATTTTTTATGGATAATATAATTACTATTAAATTTATTTTACAAGAAAATGGGAAAATGCAAAGATTGGCCAGAAAGACCATTTTAGTGTAGAAATAATAAAGGTTTTATTATTTGGTGCTAAAAGTACCAAAATTCTTTAAATAAAATTTTGAGTTATAATATACCAAGCCCACACCCTGTTTGTAACGCCCCTGGAAAAATCTACCTTATTTGAAAAATCAGCTACGTGCAAGGTTAGAAAATAAAAAACTTCACAAAATCTAGCTCGCCTACTTTAAACGGTTCTAAATATATAACGCAAAACTTTATTTAAGGGCCTATTCTTCGGGAGGCTTTAGCCAATTTAGGGGCATTTTTTTAGGCATATTTATATGAACTTTTTTTATATTTTAATATATACAATATGTTCAAGAAATATTTTTCTTCCTCTTCAGGACACGCTGTATACTAAATACAATATAGAATATATACACAAAGTCAAATACAAGTTAAGTGTTAAAAATGACATACGGTAATTATTATAATCCCTTAAAAAAATGACATTTGAAGAATTTAATAAAATTTATACAATTTTATGTATAGTGTTCCATACAACTTTAAATAATGTATTTTATATATAGATTCTTTTTAATTAAGATATTTGCGGTTTCACTTTAATTTATTAATAGAATTGTTATAAATTTAAAATATTACCCGTTTCGTACCACGCAGTTTTAAAATGACAATATCTTAAAAGCCGTTTAGTTATTTAAGTTAATTCAAGATTACCTTTTTTATGTGAAACTGAGTGGAAAATAAGTATTATGTATTAAATTATCAATAATTATAACACCAAAAAATTATAACAAAATAATTGTAAAAAATTAAAGAATATTGCCAGAAGCTACGCCACTGGTCCATAAGGTTACCATCAGGTTATTAGCAAACGAGTATTGCTTGATTGTCCAGGAAACGAATCATTTTGCCTCGCAATTTTTTTAAAATGCATACATTGACTTGAAATTTTGACAGTAGGTAGGGAAGAGTCCAAGGATCAAAATCTATATCATGCCAAAGGGAGCCTTTACCTTGAGTGTTGTTGCCAAACCATCTCGGAGGTGGAATTTTTTAAATATATTTTGACCACAGGTATCAATAGAAAAATAATTCTTAAGCCAAAAATGTTCTTTGTATTTTCTTATAAAATGCATACTTTTTGAGTTATTCGCGATTGAAAGTCGGCGTTTTTCTTCGATAAAATCAACGTTTTTAATCCGGTTTTGCAACTAGCTAAATAAGTATGCATTTTATCAAAAAAACTGTAAATAACAATAACAATTGTAGCTTAAAAAAATGAATAAAATGTTTTTTTTTTGTAATTGCTGTGGGACCAATACAAACCAAGTTGTGGTTTGTTAAAGGTTAGCTGATATTCATCAAACACAAGATTTCAGAGTTTTAAAGGCAAATAACGCAAAATCTACGTTTTTTTCAAGGAAAACTAAAAATAACTTTTTTAAAGCATTTGCAAAGACCTTCCTTTTTTAAAAAAGATATGTATCATAATCAGTTCTCTTTATCTATGTATCATAAATGCATTCTAAAATTTTAACCGATTTAAATTGATTAAAAAAAAATTAAGCAGCAATTTAAAATCAAATTTCAGATTTTTAGTAAAACATGACCTTCTCTTGAAAATAACTCGAAAACTAAGGGATCTCCCTTAAAAATTACTTGGGTATTAAATTGTAGCTTTTTAAATAACAAACATTTTGCTTTTTTTTTAGTGTTTGACGAAAAAGTGGGATATAAACGTTTAAAACGCGTGTGTATAGATAAGCACTACCTTGTTTTAGCCCTTTGAACTCATCCCTTTAAAAAGTGAGGGTTTAAAACAGTTTTAATATATAGGACCTTATAGCTCTTAAAGAAACCAACAGTACGGTTTTTTAAAGAACTTTTTATCACAAAAACTGCTTAAAAACCATTTTTGGAGCATTCCAAAAATCCGCGGTTTTGTACTATTTTTTGCATTGTAATATTGTAGGGGTGGATTTTTGAGGATTAAAAAATTAAAAATTAAATTGGTAATACTTTCGTTCATTCACATTTTTTAATTACAACTCTGTGATGATATGTTTTGAAGAGGAGAGTTAGTTAAGCTCAATACCAAATTTTCATGCAAAGCACTGTGATAATTTTTAGGGTAAATATTTTTTTAAATCATAATAGGGGTTGATTTTTAAAGGCTGAAATATTTTGAATAATGTCTCAAAGAAACAAAATACTACTTTTTTAACTTATTTGAGTCAAATTTTACCTAACCTAAGCTTTAATGTATAGTTTTATAGGCTTTAGCAATAAAGGGTAGTTTTCACAACTAAAAAATTAAGAGCGCTCATCGGTATAATATAGATTTTAAAGAGAAGGGTAAGTTAAGCCTTATCCCAAATTTTCATGCAAATCTATGCATTTGGAAAAAATTGCCAGGTTTTGCACTTTTTTTAGCTTCCTTTTCTGGACTATAAATACATGCATTTAAATACTTGTTTTATCATGTTTTTTTATTAATTAGAATTGTTATTAATTTTAAATATTACCCGTTTCGTACCACGCAATTTAAAAATTAAAATATCTCGAAAGCCGTTATTCGAGTTAATTTAAGATTACCCTTTTTTAGGTAGAACTAAGTAGAAAATAGGTATCGTGTATTAAATTATCAATATCTAATATTAACACCAAAAAATTACGACAAAGTAATGGTAAAAAAATAAATACAATTGCCAGAAGCTACACCACTGGTTTACCACGAGAGTAACATAAGGTTATTATCAAAAAATTTATTTCAGTCACTGTTTTTAACTGTACAAAATATTATTCAAATTGAAACCGATGGTCCATTAATTGGGCAACAAAGGCAAACTTTTTTAGTTGTGTTTTGTCAAAAATTGTATTCTTCATAAAAGTTGGCGCATGACCCAAAACTATATTAGCAGATGGTTTCATTAAAAATCAAAGGATATACAGAGTAAATAAAAAAAATAATAAAAACTGCTTATGAGTAAGGTACCCTTATTTCACAAAGTGTAACAAAATGTTAAAAAAAAATATTTATAATCAAAATTTAGGCTTAGGTACCAAGTCATGGCCTTCTATTGTTCTTTTGTGAAAATTTTGAATTACCACGAAATAATATATTTTTTTAATATTAAAATATTTTACGGTTTTTAAGTAGCTACACACAAATTACTTTTAAATAACTCCTATCAAATTATGCGTACTTGTAAAATTTTACTAGATTTATGTCTACTACCGTGAGCTAGGCCAAGTTCCGATTTGAAGCATGCAGTGTAGTACACGGTACATTTTAGCATATTTTTCTCCCCATTATAACTTCGTTATCGTTTCACATAAGGGTGTGAGATTTGACATGTAAATTTACATAAATATTCTAATTACCTGTAAAAAAATTAATAAGTTGTGTCAAGTGATTTTTAAGATATTCGATTTTGAAAATCGCCCATTTTACTACTGACTGACTTACCCACTGATTCATTGACTCATCAAAATGATGGACCACTTCCCGAAAGGGTAAAACTTGAATTTTAGTATGTAAGTAGATTTTCAGACACAAGTAAAAAGAAATTTTAAAAACTAAATATTTTTACTCGGAACGCCCTAAAACAGGGGTGGTAATGTCGTATATTTAGAAGGTATTTTAGAAGTTTGGAGATTTAATTGAACCTAAATTTCTGAGGTCAAAATTTATCTAAGAATTTAAAATAAAGGCAGAATTTTATTTACTTAATAAAGAAAATTGCCACATTTTACCTATTAGACCTTAAACCTCATAAAAAAATAACTTTAAATCCAGGATTACAGGTCTTGTCTATCCTTATAAATAAAACTGTTAAAAATCTTATATTTAAAAAAAATATTCTCCTTAATCATTTTTTTTTTCATTTATTAAACACAAAAAAAGATAGATGATCCCACCAAAAATTGTCTGTATTAATAAAAAAGAACATTCAGCAATACAGACAGATCAGTAAAAATCTTACCGAGACAAAAAAGAGTGCAACAACAAATTTTGACCGAAACTTGGTTTAATTTTAGATCTCAGTACTTTTAATGGCCAAGATTTTTGGATGAAAACTTGGCCTCAATTTTATATAAGTGCTTTGGTAGGAGTTTTAAACAAACGGCAACTTCATGTTTGCTGCAACGGTACTTAAAAGAACTCGTGAATTTTAGAAATATGTTGATTAACAAGTCAAATTCTTTAAAAATAATAATGTGCCCTAAAAAATCATCATTTATTATAAGAAAGTAATCAATTATAACAGTAAAAATATGTTCCAACTTTTATTTTTAGCATTTTGGTAATTTGTTTATAATAAGGGTACTCCTGGGCAGATTTCAATTTTTTACTAACTCTATATATTCTTTTACTTAAGTTTGTGCTTTTATAAAAAAATAAAATGCTTTGAAACGTTAAAAATTTCATGTTTTTCATTATTGAACGACACTGTATATAAAATACAATTTTAAACTTCCTAGTGATATATTGGAAGAATTTTTTTACAGATATCCGGCCTATGTAGAATCAGGCCTAATCGAGGTGCTATCGCCTTCACCTGCATATTACCCCAACTTAGATAAGCTTAGGATAACATTAGGAGATACGGCAGAGAGGGTTAGATGGAGGTCAAAGCAAAACCTGGATTTTGCTTTTTTGATGTCTTATTCGCAGCCTAAAGGTAGGATAATAAAATCAATGAGTTGAATCCCTTATAAGCTTGCTGCTTTAAAACTAAAAAAATATGTATTGTTTGTATGTTTATATAGCTTTATAAGAGTACCAATAACATTGGCTTTGCAAGAACCATATACGCTGCAAATTAGAGAAATATGGTATCAGCTAAGAGATAAATAATATTTAATTACCGTCTAAATTAATGCAAAAGTTATCCAAAAGAACCTTTTAAGGTAAAATAACTAAACGTTTTTGATCTTGAAAAAAACTACCCTATAAAATGGATTTTTAAAATTTTTTGTTTAATTTTTTTTTTTTTTTTTATAAATTTTATTTTGAGACACACTTATTATATCATATAAAATATATTTTCTTACAATTTTTGGCTTTTAAAAAATTATTTTTAAATTTACTGTATTATTTAACCTAACACATTGGTATTTTAAGTTTTAAAAAATGTAATTATAAACGTCTTATTTTTGGCATAATAGGTTTGGATATTAAAAAGGTTTATTTAGGGCTATTTTTTATATTTTATAATATTTTTTTTTTAACTTTTAAGACAATTGCTGCAGATTGCAGGAAAAAAATTTCTTAATTTATGAGAGTAATATTGTAATTAACCCAAATTTATATTTCTTTCGCTTTAACATAAAGCTTTTAAAGTGTATTCCTTTTTATGGCTTTTGTATCTCTTATATTCTTAGATTTTCACACGAAGAAAACCAATGATTTTGGTTAATTACGGTTGGGATTTTTCACAATTCCACTAACCATGATATATCGTTTCTCTATAATTTTTTTCTTTTCTACAGTATTTTAGTGGTTCAATCTCAGTGTTAAACTAAACTGCTGGACACTCGAAGTGCATAACATAATTTTTTGGGGTATTTTTAAGGTTCGATATTTTGAAAACGGTAAACGATATTAAAATGCGGTTTTCAATGTTAGCTTGTCCAGGGTGTGTAGATTATATCTTTGGCTGATGAACAGTCAGGTGTGACCGAAAATGGTTTTTACAGAGTGTAAACTAAAACACTGCATTTTTTACAAAATTTTATCCAAGGTTATTTTTTACAAAACGCAGTTTTATAAATTCCTATATACACTAGAATAATCTTCAATAAACTAAAAAAAATAATTTCTTGCGTTTTTTGAAATTCCTCTTTTCTTGGGATATACTAGCATTATAACGCCTATAAAACGGTGACTGGTACTAGTGGTAGGGTTTTATAGATTTTATTTGTACTGCAATACCATTAAAGTTTTCGATGAATTAAGCAGCAGCTCTGTGTTTGAAAACAGTAAGTCACTTACATAAGAGGACAAGCTTTATAGTCTAGAAATATTTTAAGCTATACATTGTTGCCGGTTCTGTTAAAAAGCAACGGCAACTTTTTTATTTTTTATATTTTTTATTTTTTTATAATTTTAGGAATAAAACCAAATGTAAACTTTTTCACACTCCTGTATGTTGTAAGTGTATTTTTTCCTGATGGGGGCATTAGAGATAATAAAAATATTACCTTAATGAGTTTGATTTTGGCGGTCACTAATAAATTAGGAATGTTTTTGTACCTCCATGTCAATATTTTCGAATATACCCTGTATATCCCAAGAAATAGGAATTTCAAGAGACGCAAGAAATTGTTTTTTTGTATTTAATTGAAGATTATTTTAGTGTATATAAGAATTTATAAAACTGCGTTTTGTAAAAAATAACCTTAGATAAAGTTTTGTAAAAAATGCAGTGTTTTAGTTTACACCTTGTACAAACCTTTTTCGGTCACCCCTGACGATCCATCAGCCAAAGATATAATCTACACACCCTTGGCAAGTTAACATCGGAAACCGCATTTTAATATCGCTTACCGTTTTTAAAATATCGAACCTTAAAAATACCCCAAAAATTACGTTATGCACTTCGAGTGTCCAGCAGTTTAGTTACCAAAATATGTATAATTGGTAAGTTTAAGACCATTTTACTGTTGTCTTAATGTACAGTGTGAGGGTATTCTTAAGTAGGTAATTTAAAATAATTAAACGGTTGATTTCCAAAGCCTTTTTTCTATTTATTATTTTTTTTTCATAAATGCCAGGTTTTAGTCTTTACAATGTTTATTAGAGGACATGTTTTAGTAAAAATAATCATTTAATTGCTTTTTTTTTGTAAATCTTTGTTGTACTTCTCATTTCATGCCTGACATAGGATGTTTCTTAGTATTTTTTCTTTACAGATTAGTTTACGAAAAAAAAAATGGGTAAAGGTAAAATAAATTTATTAAAGAATGTACGCATAAATTGGTAAACTGAAAAAACCTTTATTAGCAATAATTATTACCAGGCTAAAACTAAAGTAGATGCTAAAAATGTCTGAAATTAACCATGATGCAAGCTTCTACTTCCTCTCTCTTATTGTAGTAATAAAGCACACGAGTTTTAATTAATATGCTCTGTCGACGATGAAACGAGACATCTTATGTCAGGAACTAAACAGGGATTACAAATAATTTTTACAAGTTAAAAAATATTACTGAACAGCTTAAAATTAGAAAATATTATTATACTAGTGCCTGTGCGCATGCGTGTGGTAAAGTGCACAAAGATATGCATTTTAATAAACCCTGTAAATACTGAAAGTTTGGAAAAATATAGACACTTTGATTACCCGATTTTTAGAAGAAATCCAAAAAATAAATAATACAATATAACACCCCGTAATTTAGAAAGTAGACATTTTTCGATATATGTTAATATGGCCTTTTTTTCATAAGAACATTTAAAAAATTGGCTCCTCTCAGGAATACTATATAATAATAAAGTATATGGATATTTTTATTTGTAGCCTTATTTTTTTAGGAACCTTTTACGTACAGCTGGAAGATGACATTTTAGCCAGGCCTCAATACATTAGTGAAATGAAAAACTTTGCTATAGAAAAAACATCAAAAAAGGAACCTTGGTTTGTTCTGGACTTTTGTCAGTTAGGATTTATAGGTAAGTAAATGATAACTTCCTAAAGCAAATTAATTAAATTTTCTGTTGTACAAACGATAAAAAAATTCGTAAAGTTTAAATATTTTTGAGGATATTCCAATATATAAAAAATTATTTTTTATTTTTTATCTTGCCAAAATAATTTTTAAGTTATTATAAGATTAAAAACAGGTCCTTTTTAGAATCCCTATAATTCAATTGCCAACCTTGGTTCTGTATTACATTTTTAGACTGCAAGTTAGTTTTTATAAATAAACTGTTTTGTTATTGGTACCAACTATACTTTATAAAAAGGTCTTGGAATGTTCCTCGCCAAAATGGGACTGGTTTGGTCATGGTGCGAGGGTACCCTATCTGTGTATACACACACATTTTTGACCACTGTAAACTTGCAGATCTCCTAGAAAATTAAGAAGAAATTGCACAAAACCCCTTAAAAATTAAATGCTCAAATCAACATTTCGGTTGCAACACTACCACTGTTTTTAAAGTAAAATTATATTTAAAAATTTACTTGGACTTAAATAATAAATACAATTACAATTATTTTAATTTTAATATAAAAAGGTAGATATTCTGAGAGCTTTCTTTCGAAAATATATTATGCCTACTTTACTAGTTGAAGAATATACTAAGTATACTTATTCCGACTGCTATGTTGTAACGACTTAGTAATAAGAAACTATTAACTATTTTTGTTTTATGAAAATTTAATGTGTAAATCTTAAATTCCCGTTTTTAAGGTTTCCAATAATCTTAAAGGTAATATTTTTAAATACAATTTGACACTATTTCTCAATTATATTCATACATTCATCATTAAAAGATAAGTGGTCCTAAAGATGCGTAAGAGATAACCAAATATGCAAATAAATTCATTTTGCACTAAATCTCTTAATGCATGCAGTAAAATGTTTTTGTCATAGGTTTTGTCTTGTAATGGCTGGTTTATTTGTTACAAAATATCATTAAGATACATGCTTCGGTCAGGGTCTCAGGACCCAGACTAATGCTCTCACAGAAACAATTGACCCTTGTGAACTTGCAGATCACCTAAAAAAACCCACAATACCCTTTGAAAGTCGTAAAATAAATAACATTTTCTATAAGTCCTTATACCGTTTTTAAAATTTAAAATATATTTAAATATAAAAAAAAAACCTTATATGTTGCTTTAAAAAGTTTGGAAAGTTCTATGACCTTTTTTTAATTTTTGACGTTTTTAATTTCTTGTGTTAATTAGTTTTTGTCAAAAACAAAAATTATGGTGAGTTACTTAATTTAAGGATTTTTTTTAATTACTTCAACATAAAGCAAAGGCAGTGAAGTAATATCTAAATTAACTGATATTAAGGTTACATAGTTATCTTTATTGAGGAATATAAGAGCACTTTTTCCATTCAACGTTTTTTTTTTCAATTTTTAATGCTTTTTATGGTCTTCTTCTTCCAGCTACTCTTACAAAACAAAGCCGGTTCTTAAGTTAAAAATAAGAAAGTCTAACTAGAAGAATGATTTTTGGCAATTTAGCGAATGACATTTTTGACAAAATTACGAGCCGTCAGGCGACTGATTCTGTCAAAAATGTCATAAGTGAAATTGCTTGAAATCAACAAACTTAAATAAAATCAGAAGAAAATTTTGCTGGCAAAATGGCTACTCCATGAGAGAAGCAAGGTTCTATTATAAACACCAAAACATTTATTAAATAGAATTAAAACAAAGCTATTAATTTATTATAATTATTGAAATTAAATATGCAGTTACGGTAAAAAAATATATGTTTTGTCATTTTTCTCAAGTAATGAGAAATAGGTTTCTATTTGACTTCGTTGAGTTCAAGTGGAGGGAGCTGCAGCATTAGATGTTGGACTAGCATTAATATTTGTTTTTCAAAGGGTTTTTATTATTTTTGAGTTATGTTCAGTATTCATCTATAAATATGGCTTTAGAGATACTGCATGTGAATGATCAGTCATTTTGATAAGTTTCCGCTCTCCAACTCCCTGTTTAGCAAGGGCGGACACTGAAGAAACGATGCAAATGGTTTGTAATTGTATGTATTTTTGTGTCTATTCCCATTTTTTCTGCTGATATTTTTGTCCAACGAGACATTGTGTTTAGTCCTAAAAGAGGATTCTTAAACCAAACTCCATTTTGACAATTTGTGTGCACAGAAAGCCTGTCCGTGGAAATGTTATTACCCCTTTTTTCAATAAGCTTGAGGAAAAGTCTGACTGGACTTAGATCTGGTTTAGATTTGTTTTAAATAAGCCACTTACTGCTTGCTGGTCTTTTGGACCCTTCTTGACTTGCCTTCGAAAAAATGCTGTTGTATTCGATTTTGACCGTAAAATTTCTTGTGATATCCAATTCTTTCTGAAAATAATGCACCTTGCTGTTTATGGCCCCGTTACCTCTCCAGGTTAGCTCGAAAAAACACAAGTAAAAAAACTTTTGCTGTAAACCGTCAGAATTTTCCTCGTTATAACTTTGTATCATTTTTATAATTTCTTCTGTGGGAAGAGACTTAAAACTCACCTTGCGTTTTTCTTGACACCCTTGAAGTTATTTTCTTTTTGAATTTCTTGCCACTTTCATAGCATATGTCTTTAAAGGGGTTAATTTTACACTATACTCGTTGAGATATGTTTCTTGTAATAGTTGTGCGGTGGTATTCCAATTTTTTTAACGAAGATTCTTTGTAATCCTCACCGTTCGCTTTGCTCGTATTAAATGCGCAGTCCTTCATGATTTTAGGTAGAATTTCTACAGGAGTATCGTTTTCTCGTTGGTATTTTAGGACCCTCGGAAATTTCAAAAATTAATCCCATATGCACTTCTTGAAATTTCGCGTATTTATAGGCACATTGTCGGTTATCGCTTTTTAGTATCTGCCATTAAATCATTTTCAAATCTCGTATCATGGGTCATTTTTTTCTTTTTGAATTAAACAAGAGGTCAATTGATTGGCTACGTAACACAAGAAAATTTTGTCTCTGTAGTTTTTTTATTTTGGTTTTGTCAAGGTTGATCCAGGTAAAAAATGTGTCAGTGAAGAGCAGATTGTTTCTATGTAGTCCAGGAAACAGCTGAAAAAAGTGCAAAGCCTGGCAATTTTGTCAAAATGCATAGATTTGCATGAAAATTTAGGATTAAGCTTAACTTACCCTTCTCTTTAAAATCTATATTATGCCGATGGGCACTCTTTATTTTTTAGGGGTGAAAACTACCCCTTATTGCAAAAACCTTTAAAACTTTCATATTAAAGCTTAAGTCACATAAAATTAGGCTCAAATAGGTAGAAAAATAAATATATAATTTTTTGAAATATTATTTAGCATATTTTAACCCTTGAAAATCAATGATTTAATTAAAAAAAATAGTTTACCCTAGAAAAATTAGCATATTGTCACAGATTTGTAATTAAAAAATGTGACTACTCAAAAATATTACTAAATTAATTTTGTCATTTTTAAATCCTCAAAAATCTACTCTTTACAGAATTACAATGCGAAAAATAGTACAAACCGCGAATTTTTAAAAAATGCATCGAATCGCATAAAAAGTTGGAATTTAGTTCGACTTACCCTTAAAGTGTGCATTACACCGATAAGCGCCTTTTTATTTTTTGGGTTTAAAAACTACCTTATATTACTAAAACCTTTAAAACTTACTTTACTTTCATATTAAAGCCTAAATTAAGTGAAACTCAAGCTCAAACAAGTTGAATAATAAATGTTTAATCTTTGAAATATAAGTTGAAGTATTTCTACACTTAAAAGCAAACCCAAGTATGCTCCAAAAAATTGGTGTTTGAAGCATAACTCCTTTAGTTTTTGGATAAAAAGTTCTTTAAAAAATATTTTTGTTAGTTTTTTTTAAGAGCTATAAGGTCCTATATATTAAAACTGTTTAAAATCCTTTTTTAAAGGGGTGATTTTAAAAAGCTGAAGCAAGGTAGTTCTCGTCTATAAGCTTGCGTTTTAAACGTTTTAATTAAAAAAAAAGTGAAATGTTTGTAATTCAAAAAGCTACAATTTGATACTCAGGTAATTTTTACATATCTTTCTTAGTTTTTAAGTTATTTTGAACGGGAGGTCATTTTTTATTAAAATTCTGAGATTTGATTTTTACTGGCAGCTCCAGATTTTTTTTTTTTTAATTAAGCAATTTAAATCAGTTAAAATTTTATTGTTGGAATGTATTCATGATACATAGATAAAGAGAATTGAAAAAGGGCTACGACTTATTTTAATTGGGGTGGTAATTAGGTGGTTGTTTTCGAAGATTTTTGGAATCAAAAAAATTTGGTCTAACCTTATTTTAATCACAACTCACTAAACTTTTATGATACATACCTTTAAAAAAAAGGCCTTTGCATTACCATTACAATAAGATATTAAAAGTCAATCCTTTAATATTAGTAGGACGGGATTAAAAGTGCCTGTGACTGTGGCAAAATGTCCTTGAAATTTCGCGAGGTATCAAATAATAATTCACGCTTATCTATCATAGTTTTTGGTTGAAAGGTTTATAAAGAAAGGTATCTTTCTTTGAAAAGTTCATAATATTTTTAAAAGTTAATATACTTACTACCTAAAACAGAAAATAAAATCTCCAGGATTTAAAACTTTTTTAACCAGAAGCTTAAAAGAGAGAGTTTCATATACGTGAGCCAATGCCTAAATTAATTTTGCACGTGACATTTTTCCTTAAAAGTAACGGTAATACAAAGAAGTTAACTCACGTTCATTCGACTGGCATTTTGGAAATTATCTGGCTTAAATAATGGATAGTAAATCTGAATCACGAACAAATATAACTATAAATGGCAAATTTATAAATTATTGTAAAGTAAAATAATTAAAGTAGTAGGATATCTAGTTTTATACAAAAGACACATAAATAATAAAAAATTACAAGAGTATAGTAAAGTGTATGTAAGTCACCAAAGTTTAAGTATTCTTATTTAATTTATTAATTTATAATTAAAATAAAACCTTATAATACTTATTAATCCTGGTACATAGTAACTAATGAAGATACAGTCAAGAGTTTATCTTAAAAAACCATATTATAACTGAAATAGTCCAACCCTAAAATATATTAAATTAAAAATTCGTCTTCATATTTTTTATAATATTTTTACTCTATAAAGAATTACATATCTTTGTTAAATGTTGCCGTTTTTACTTTTTAGTTCTAGTAAATATACAGGGTGTCCCAGAGTATGTGGGTAATCTTTTGGAATCTAATAGAAAATCCAAAAATATTATGATAAATTCCCAAAAACTTTTTTTCCTACGAGCCTTCCCTACGGAGATACAGGTAAATAACGGACGACCCTGAAAATAGTAATAACTTTTAAAATACTAGGCGTAATTTAATATTTTTTGATTGTGATGGTTACTAGATAAGTCTTCTTAAAATAAACCCATTAAATCATATTTGGCTTATTTGGTTTGCCAGGGACGGACTAGCTCTGACACAAGAATAGCAATTTTTTTAACACCCTGTATGATAAAGGCTTAACAATATTATTTTTGGATGGCTTTAACCTTAAACTAAAAAAAGGTATTCTTAATTGATATCAATAAAATTTACTGTTTACGAAAAATAAAATATCATGTTTGGTATTTTTTTACATTATACAGGGTGTTTTCTAATTGTACGTCAATATTTAAGAAGGCAATTTTTGGGTCTATTTTAAAAGAAAACATCATATGAACGTATGTCCTAAACGTCTTAACTTTTAAGATACAGGGTGGTAAATTTTTTTAAAATAAATCATTTATTATTAATATCTGTAATATCACTTTATATATTTTAATGAAATTTGGCATACATGTGCTATGTGTCAAGAAGCATTTTTGAGTGTAACACATTTTTTTTGCCAAAATAGGCAGATTAAATTCTGAACGATGGGAGACATTGGTGGAAATAAAAAAAAATGTCGTATACTTAAAAATGCTTCTTGATACATAGTACATTTATGCCAAATTTCATTAAAATATCTAAGGTGGTATTACATATATTAATAATAAATTATTCATTTTTGAAAATTTTACCACCCTGTAACTCAAAAGTTAAGACGCTTAGTACATACGTTCATATAAAGTTTTCTTCTTAAAATGAACCCAACAATTGCTTCTCTAAATATTGACGTACAATTAAAAAACGCCTTGTATAATGTAAAAAAATTACCAACCATGATATTTTGTTTCTCGTAAACAGTTGATTTTATCGATGTTAATTAAGAAAACCTTTTTTTAGTTTAAGGTTAAATCTATCAAAAATTATATTGAGCCTTTATCATACAATAATAGTCCTATCGATTTTTTTTATTCCGTACTTTTTAAAGAGCATTAAATTTTCCACAATTTTTATCAACTAAAGTCACATAAAGCTCTAACAGCAAGCGAGCTAGAGCCCGTCAAAAATTGTCTATTTTTGCCAACATTGCAAAAAATCCTCCTATTAACTCTTCATATTTATTGTTTAATAATTTATTATTTATTATTATAATAAGAATCATAAAATTGATTAGGGTTGAAAATGGTTGACTTAAAAAAGCCATTTAAGTTTGTAGTTATGAAAGAAGATAAAGACTTAGTTTAAAATGGGGAACACATTATCAACGCACCAATAAATGCATTGAGCTTATCTGTGAAGGTAATTCTGTAAAAATCTCAGACAAAAAGCTATTTATCATGTTTAATGAAAGTGTTTCAAATATATTGGTTTGTCAAGTTTACATTGTTGAATACGTTGCCTGCTGCACATATATCATTTACAAATTAAAAGTTGGCAAGTCAAAGGCAAAGAAAAAAAAAATATTTGAAAACAACAAAAAAAGAATCCAAAGTGAACTTTAATCTAGAATGGGTCTAATAATTGATAAACCTAAGCCTGGGTATGGCCCCACAAATGATGGAAATACTGCTAGGCGTTTTTTCCATTACCCACAAATAAGTGCAGAAATTACAGGACTAAATTGTGAATTAATTGAAAATGTTTGTTTAATTTTAAAAATCATTGCATCTGGCTATAAAATTAATACAAATGAATTTTAATTTTTATCAGATCAGACAAGAACATTATATTTATCATTGTATAATTGGTACTATATGCCCAGTACAGTTCATAAGGGGGGTGATATAATCGAATTTTTTGACTTACCAGTTGGTCAGCTTTCGAAGGATGCTTGGGAAGCAAGACATAAAGATTGTCGAAAAATTTGATTAAATAATAGCCGTAAGTGCTCTAGAATATCTGCGAATACTGATATAATAAGGACACTTTTGTTAACATCCGACCGCCATTTAGCTAACCTCAGAAAATTTAAATCTAAGGAAAACTCTTCCAAATTTGATTTTTATTTAGAAAAGTATGGGTTTATTAAAAATCCTGTGGATTACCCTATTTCTTTAGATTTTTCGTAACTTAAATTTAATTGAAGAATCAAGTATATAGTTCTGATTTAGAATAATTAGCCTAAAATTTTATATGTGATTAATTTTTGATTTTTTATTTTATTTTGCAAGCTATTGCTAATTTTAAAAATTAGTTTTTATGTTAAGAAGTTTCATATTAAAATTTATTTACTTATATTAATATGTTTTATTTTTTAATTTTAAAAAAATAAGTAAGCTCTGTTGTATTTCGGCCACACTGTGTATATGAAATTATCATGCCAAAACCTCCAACCAAAATAAAAAATCGACAGATCCAAGCGATTTAAAAAAAAACAGCAGAATTTTGAATAAATTTATAGGTTGTTTTAGGGATATACTGTATACCACAGTCGTGGCTCTAAAAATTTAAAAACCCCATAGCAAGTATATGCGATGGGCTGTAAATAACAACTCTGATTACATGAAATTGCATTTATTGTAATCAGAGCTATGATTTTTGTCCCGTCATACCATAAGATCGTAACACTGTGCGTCACCCCTCCCTCCTACCTACGCCCCTCCCTCCTTCGCTCATCCGATCTAAAAACTCAAGCTAGGGCTTTTTAAAGTCAACCATTTTCAACCATAATCAATTTTATGATTCTTATAATACTTTGAAAGAGTTATAAAGAAATATAAAGGAGTTAATAGGAGGATTTGGCGATTTTTGGAATGTTGGCAAAAATAAACAATTTTTGGCGGGCTCTAGCTCGCTTACTGTAAGAGTTAAACGGGACTTTAGTTAATAAAAATTGTAAAAAATTTAATGCTCTTTAAAAAAGTATGAAATAAAAAAATCTGTCAAAGTGTCAAGCTGTCAAAAGTTCTTCCATTAAAAATTTTGGTGGGAAACCACAGATTACTGTTATTAGCACCCTAATAGACCAATTAAAACAATAAAACTAAATAGCTTATTTTATGCTTACTTGGGCCCTTATTTGAATGACAATTTGATTGGGCTAAAGCTACAAAAATTAAACTTACTTATTTCAATTTATAAATTTAGATCTATTTTAAACCCTGCCTTAAAGTCAAAAACAATGACAAAAAGGGATACTCTCTACATGGTTTTTCTATTTTTTCCTAGTGTATAGTAGTAAAATACAATTTATTACTTAACTTAATTCTAACCTTAAATCAAAACACATATTTTTAAAATAAATGGTATATCCTATAACAAATTGTAATGTAAGGTATAACTTTGTAACTACGTTAAAATTTATTTTATTTACTTGTTTTACCGCCAAACAAAACAGAAAACCAGGTGCACTAACATAAATAAGGAATAGGAGGCACAAGTAAATAAAATATAAAGGCGGAGTCATTTTATTTTCTGTCCTGACCGTCTCAGGTCATAAATTTTCCGGTCTAAGAGAAAATTGCCAAGTATTTTATTACTGTTCTTGTGAATTTGATATTACGGTTTCCACGCCATATGCTGGTTTTTAAATTTTTAGTAGCTTGTTGGCATTTTAAAAGTTTTAAATTCAAAGCGAGTTTCGTTACTCACGAAATTATTTCAAGTAAAAACGTACTTGTGTGAGTTTTCATTTTACAGTAAAATACAGCTATAATATTATGAAAGTTTAAAAGCTTATTTAGTAAAATTTTTATAATGAATTTTTAAAACGATCTTAGTACAGGGTCCAGCAGTGAACGAAAGATTTGTGGTGAGGCTTGCAGGACGTGGTGAAGTGGTCGAAAGTTACGGGCGTGTCAGAACCTCCTTGGCTTGCCATTAAGTTATATTAGATCGTTGGGCAGGTGAGCAGCGAGGCTACGCAGTTAAAGCCTACTATCAAAATAACGATAGTTTAGTGCAAACGCGTCGTGACTTTCGAAGGCATTTCAATATACGCCGCTCAATCAGCCAGTTTCGTCAGATAAAGCAATTAAAACTTGGGTAAACAATCTTGAGGAAACTGGATCATGGCTTAAAAAAAGAGGAGGCAGTGAAAAAACAGTTCGAACCCTTGAAAACATCGAACGTGTTCGTCAAGCAATGTTAAGAAGTCCACGGAGATCAGCCATCCGTCACGCTACACGTCTTGGAATAAGTAACAGATCGGTAAGAAGCATTCTTCATAAAGATCTTGGATATCACCTTTACAAAATACAGTTCGTGCAATCTTTTAATCCCGGTGATTATCAACAACGTATCCAATTTTGTGAAACTATGCTTGCCAGACTGGAAGAAAATGACAACCAAGTTAACAACTTATGGATGAGTGATGAGGCGCACTTTCACATCTCCGGTTTTGTTAATAAACAAAACTTTAGATACTGGGCCGAGGAAAACCCTCGTTTGCTCCACGAAACACCACTTCATGCTCAAAAAGTGACAGTATGGTGTGCGGTTTCGGCAAATGGAATCATCGGTTCATATTTTTTTGAGGATGAGGCTGAAAATACCGTCACTGTTACTTCTGAGCGATACGTTGGAATGATTTAGAACTTCCTCACAGCACAACTTGACCGTTTTTCAGTGAATGAAAGCACACTTTTTCAAAAGGACGGAGCAAGAAGCCACACTGCAAGAATTTCAATGAATGCTTTAAATGCCTTATTTTCAGGGTGTATCGTTTTCTAAATGGAGATATCAGTTGGCCACCTCGGTCCCCCGACTTAACTGCCTGCGACTTTTTTTGTGGGGATACCTAAAGACAAAAGTGTTTGCATCAGATCCACCCAGGACAATCCCAGCTCTTAAAGAACAGATTCAAAACGAGATTGCAGCAATACCTGTCGATATGCTGCAAAGAGTTATGCAAAACTTTCAGGATAGACTCCAACAATGCATAAATGACAACGGAAAACATTTGGCGGATGTAGTTTTTAGAAAATAAAGTTTTTTGATATTGTAAATCAAATGGCTACTTGTAAACTTCCCATTTATGTAACAAAAAAATAATAAAAAATAATTCTTTGACAATAAAATGATTTATGAATTCTTTCCGTTTGACTGTCGGACCCTGTTAAACCTTTATTCAGATCCTGGTATTACTGATAAGCTCCATGGCAACGAAAGATCAAAAATCAAATTAACTACACAAAAACACACATTTAGTTTCTTATGCATGGTAGAGGTAAAGGGTCAATTCCAGACTGCTTTTGTCTAAAATTACCTATACCAGGCAAACCTACAAAAAATACTATAGAAGACGCCAGAAAGCATTATTAAATGCTTCCAGATCAATGTGTATATATTGTAACAAAACCTTTCCTATAAGAGACATCACCAGGGGTTTAAAGAAATTAAAAAAAAAAAAATTGTCAGTAATAAACAAAGCTGAGGAATAAAGGTCTTCGCCCACTAGCGCAAAGCGGCGCGACGCTACAGGGTTGTCCGCCCACTGGGTGACGCGATGCGACGCGGCGCGACCCGGAATCTTCCAAAATGTCGGTTGCAAGTTGTCATGGAGAGCTTATCGAACGAAAATATTTTTGTGTTTGGAGTAATTGCTGCTGTGGAGGAGAAAGAAAAGAAAAGGAAAATTTGGGTCCCTGAAAATAATCAAAAGAGAAATGCATGCGGATAATTCCATCGCCTATTTCCAGATTTGAGAAAAAATGCAAAAAAAAATTCGAATACGTTCGCATGTCGGAAGAAAAGTTTTTTGAACTTTTCAGTTTAATACAGACCTCTATAGAACACCAAAAAAAAAGTTGCTTTCACATACCTTGAAATTAGAATCCACTAAACAACTTTTTTATTTAGATTAATTTTAAAAAATTATAATAATAAAATATAATTGTCACAAAAATAACAACAAATAAACAAATGCAGTGATAACAGAACAAAGCAACATGTGAGATTCTTTACGATGATACCCGAGGGAGGCCGATGAGAATCAAATGCCACGCAACATTGTCGCTTGCTTGCTCTCCCGACTTGTCTCGAGATATCGCGTCGCGACGCTTTACGTCGCGCCGCGTCGCATCGCCTAGATGGGTGGTCTTCAGTTTGATTACATGTAAAGTATCCCTGATGCATTTAATCGCGTCGCGCTAGTGGGCTCGCACCTTATGGTCACAAAACAAAAATTACCCAAAAAAATTTAAAGAAAAAAACTATACATATACGGCAGTTAAACCTGCATTTTTGAAATAATTGTGGAAAAAAACACGGTTGATTTTTTAAAATTTTATTGATACCATGTTAATTTACGTTTACAAGCGTTTAAGAAACATTACTCATTTAAAATAACATTATTAGGAGGTGTCCCATTTCGATTGATGAATTCTTGAAGGCGATCTCTAAAATTGTTCATTACATCATGAAGCATCTGCTTAGGGATTATTCGATTTTCTGACGGATTCTCGCCTTTAGTTCTTTAAGAGTAAGAAGCCAGGGTTCTTCGAAAACTTTGCTATTTAGGTAGCCCCTCAAGAAAAAATCACATGCAGTGAGGTCGGGTGATCGGGCGGGCCAAGAAATGGCTCCGTTTCGGGATATCACCGGATTTGGGAAAACTTCGTTGAAAAAATTCATGCTTACATGGGCCGCGTGGCTTGTGGCTCCATCTTGTTAAAATAACGTTTCATTATTCAGTCCATGTTCGCGAAGATGAGAAATAAAAAATGTTCGTAACATTTTCGAGTAGCGCTCCGTATTCACGGTAACAGCTTGTCCCCCTTTTATTTTCAAAAAAGAATGGGCCTATGATTCCCGTTAAAGACATTGCACACCAAACTTTTACCTAGGCCAAATGAAGAGGTTTTTGACGGAGCTCTTGAGGGTTTTCATCGCTTCAGTATCTAAAATTTTGCTTGTTAACGTAGCCGGAGAGATGGAAATGCGCCTCGTCGCTCATCCAGAGCAACGTGTGAAATTCGTCGTTTTCTTCCATCATTTCCAAAAACGTTTTACAAATGTGCCGTCAAACAGCGAATTTGTTTTCATTTAGAGCCTGAACCGTTTGAATTTTGTAGGGATGACAGTGTAAACTCAACTTCAAGATTCTTTGGAGGCTTCTGTCTGAAATTCTAAGCCCAGTACTGTGTCGATGCGCTGATGTCCGAGGACTTCTTGTCATAGCGATCCTTACATGTTCAATATTCGCAGGAGTTTTTACTGATCTCGCACTGCCACCTTTTCTGTTTCTCGTTATACCGATATTTTCAAAGTTTTTTACCCATAACTTTATTGAGTTAACTGAAGGCACGGGCCGATTACGATTAATTTGAAAATGAACACGGAAGCGGCGTTGAGCGGCTGTATAGCTACCGCTTTGATAAAATACCTTCACGGCGAAGGAGCGTTCTTGCTTAGACCACTGTTCTATGGCTACTAAAATCTTTTTAACTGGGGAACACAACGGTAACCTTGACAACTCGCCCCACCAACTTTCTTAGCTCACGCGTATGAAGGAAAAGAGATACCAAGATGATTTTGAATGCTTCTAAAACTCTTTTAGATACTATCCCATCAACTGATTAAGGAATATTATTGTCATGGAAACAAGAACAAGAAAGTCAAAAAAGTCTTAAGTTACTTGTAAAGGTCGTGTCTTTCCTTTGCGAAATAATGCCGGGTTGTAATCGCATCCAGTCAATGCATGAAATACTGCTAATAATTTGCAAAATAATTCTTCAAGCTCTTGATACAACGCTGACAGATCAATTATCCTTTACTTCAATCCCGTCAGTGTTGTTATCTCGGACGCTAAACTGACCGTTTATATGAAAATCGTGATTGTAACCACAATAATATCAACATTACGTTCAATTTTATTTAGGTTATTATTTACGTATTATAATTTTATTGCATTGAGAATAATAATAATATATAACAATTAATTAACATTGGCATATTTATTAAATTTTAAAATAATTAAAAAAAATCTATACTTACATTTAATTTTTTACACTTAAATTGAAAACGCAACTAGCTTTAGCTGAAAGCGCCCTAGCAACAGCGCGCTGTTGGTAACTTTCTCCCGCGGTTTTTGCCACGGTTTTTTTTGTCTGCCATTTTGCTTATGGCTTTTTAAATAAAAAAATTTAATATTAAATCAATCGGGATTGATGTATGTAATGACTTTTTTTTTCAAAATCTCGATTTGTTTCTTAATAATAAATAAAAGCTATTTTAATAATTATAACCATTGTATCTTATAAAAGTTTTAAAATCGAAATTTGACCTATTTGACCGTCCGCCCCTGTTTTAAGCCACGGGGCCGCACTGGCAGTCAACGCAATTTAAGCTTTGCTACACAAAGCTTTTAAAGTAGGAATCAGCCATATATGGATGACAAGCTTTTTTATGTAGCCAGCTCTTTGTCTATTAGAAGTTAGTTTATTTACCTCTTTACCATTGATTGTACAAACGAAGTTAACTATCCTTATCATTTTGTATGTTTTTCTAATAAAAAAATATTTTTGCTATAAATAGAGTTGCGTAATTTTGTTTGTCTTTTACTTTTATTCACATTTTAAATCACCCTGCAAAAAATTGATATAATTTTTTTTAAATAAAATGCAGCACTCCCCCCCCCCAAATTTTTTTTTAAGAGTTTTGCCGATGAGTGTGGTAATTAAAATTGAATTTGTTAGAATTTTCATACAGAATTAACGACATTCCAAGAACATCTTGTAATAGTTTGTTACGTTTTATCATAAAGGATACTTTATAATTTTTTAAATAACCTAAAAAAATAAACTTTTTTTTTGGATGAAAAATTTTCCCCGGAGGCATCCCCTAACCTTTTTTTGTACACCTTTTTAAATTTTCTGTATACACGCAAACATAGTTAACTAGCAAGTGTCTAAAAATTTTATAAGCCTATGTGATATGAAAACCTAGCTTTTTAAAAAAAAATGATGAAAATACAGTCCCCAAATTTTTTCTCGTAATTTTTGTAAATTTACAGCCTGACATGTCCAGAACAAAGAACAAAATGCCTTCATATTTCATAAACTTAGACCGCTCTTTACGTATTTATGTTAGTGCACTTGTTTTTACTTTTTATTTGACAATAAAACAGAATATGAAATTAACTTATTCGGCATAGTGCTAGCTTTCTTTCTTACCCCGGGAAAAGTTAGGAAATAAAAAAAAAAATTTTTTAAGGGCCCAGAATATATATATATATATATATATATATATATATATATATATATATATATATATATATATATATATTTTATTAAATATTTATATTTTAAAAATTATATATATATATATATATATATATATATATATATATATATATATATATATAATTTTTTTAATTCCCTGGGTTTTTCGGTCTTTTTTTAAAAATTAATTTGAAATAAAATTAAAACATTTCTTTGGTTTCTTTATTTCCAATTAAACCATCATCAGAATCTAGAACAATAAGATGTTCTTAATGTCTTTATATAAGGGGGAAAAAAAAAAACAAAAAAAAAAAATTAATTAAAAGGAAACAAATATAAAGTTAAAATACCTTTTGCCTTTCATAAACTTACACTATCTAAATATTTAAAAAATTCAAAATAAAAAAAAAAAACCAACACTTAAAAACAAACGATGAAACTGTTACTTTTTTAATCTTGAATGTTAGTGATAAAAAAAAATTATTTTATAAATGTTGGGTCCCCCCAAATTTTTTAAATTTTTTTGGGGGTTTCCCAAAACCCTAAGGGGTTGGAAAATTTGCATTTATTATCCTGTAATTAGGTCGTTATAGACGATTTAGATTACCAGTGTCAATTCCTAAAATTTACAGATTTTTTTTTTTTGATATGAATCTTTCTTTTGGGTTTTTTTTTTTTTATAGTTCGTTTCGTAATCTAAATTTGAACATTTTAAATTTAAAAAAATTATTGTTTTCTATTGCATGATTGCGGGGGTTTTTGGAATTATCTTTACTATTTCTTATGCTTGTTTTTGTTCTTTTTTTTTTTTTAAATTTGCTTTTTTGTCAATATGGTTTTTGGACAACCCCAAGGGGGAATCTATTTTTTTAAATGGGGGTTGTTTGATCAAATTTTTTTGGGTTTTGGTTTTTTGTTTTTGAAGTGATTTAAATTATTTAGCGGTTTTCAGATAAGAATGTTAAATGGATTCAATACTTTTTTATTTTATGATTTATTTAGGGTTGAGGGTAATGAAATATATTCCTTGTCTTAATTTTTGTTATTATTTTGATTTCTATTAGGGGGTTTATAAATTTATTTTATACGTGCTTTTTTTTGGGGTTTGTGAATTTTTTTGGGGATTTGTTTTTGTAGGATTTCTCTTACTTTTTTTAAATTTTTTTGGCTGTGCTTTTTTCAGAGAGTTTTACAGCTCTGTCAACTAATGACTTTACAACACTTTTTTTGTATAAAATTGGGGTTTTTTTAAATTTTAAAATTTTTACAGAAACCAATTTATAAAAGCACGTATAAATCATTTTATAACCCAATGAAATCAAAAAATAACAGTAATAAAAAAGAATTAATTTCATTTTAAACCCTAAAAATTAAAAAAAAATTGAACCATTTTTAAAATTTGTACTGAAAACCCTAAAATTTTAAAAATTTCCCCAAAAAAAACCGAAATCCCAAAAAAAAATTTTAAAAAATTGCCTTATTGCCCAAACCTATTTAAAAAAAATTTAAAAAAAGAAAAATGAAAAAAAAAGCAAAAAAAAAATACAAATTTTCAAAAAGTTAAATTCAATTACGGAAAGAACAAAAGAACCCAAAAAAAAAGATTCATATCAAAAAAAAAAATACTTAAATTTAGGCTGACTTTAATCTATATCTTTTTAAACGACCCCCATTAAAGGTAAAAAAAATTACCAATTAAATTTAAAAATATCTCTTTTCCCCCATCAAAAATTTTTATCGTTTTTAAATTTTAAAAAGGGGTTTTTTTTATTTTAATTTTTTAAAATTTGTGGGTAAATTTTTTAAGGCAAAAAAATGTAAAAATTTTTTTTTTCCTTTTTAAATTAAATTTGGAAAAGTTTTATGTTAAAACATCTTTTTTCTAGATTCGATGATGGTTTAATTAAATCAAAAAGAAAAATTTTTCAAAAATTAATTTTAAAAAAATAAAAATTTTAATTTAATAACACGGTCAGGGGAAAAAAAAACTTATATTATATATATATATATATATATATATATATATATATATATATATATATATATATATATATATATATATATATATATATATATATATATATATAATAATATATATATATATATAATATATATATATATATAATATATATATAATATATATAATGCAAATGTTATAAATTAATGGGTTTGGTTTAAATTAAAATTTATTTTTTTTTTTTTAGAACATGTAAATAAAAGCTTTTTAAAAAAATGTGTTAACTATTACCTTATTAATTCCCTTTTGATCTCTTACGTGCCTGCTGCTGTTACAAATATATTTATAACATATAGTTACAAAATTTTACTTCTTTTTAAAATTTTCCAAAGATTTTTTATACTTTTCCTGGAAATTTTGGTACAGTTGTTTTAACTCTACCAGCCGCTTTTATCTATTAGCTTTTTTTTTTTTTATGTATGGGTAGGCACGCATTTATTATAGTACTAATATCAGTTAAGTTTAAAATTAACGCGATGTGTACATTAAAGAGAAGATGTTTAAATAATACGCAGTGTTTTTGTTTCATTTGTGGTGAATATGTGTTTTAAAATTATAAAAAATCAAACACTGACTTTGCGAAAACTGCTTGTTTTGATTACTTTAAAGTACTCTGTGTAATTTGAATAAGCCGTGGGTGCCTAAAACTGTTTGCCAAATCTGTGTTGTTAGTTTGCAACAATGGGTAAATGGAAAAAATAGTTCTGTGAAATTTAAAACCCCGATGAGCTGGCGAAAACCTAAAAACCACCATGATGGTTGTTATTTTTGCCTCGTTAATATAAATGGATTAAATTTAAATAACCATAATAAATAGATTTATTCTGATATACCATCTCCTAAATGACTCAATTTTTTAACTAGCCCAGTTCAACAGCCTGTACTACCAGTTTTACCTTTAACTTCTACAACAGATTGTTACCGAATCAAAATTGACGACAAAATAGACGAAGATAGGTCAAAAGACCCTGATTATGTACCTAAAGAGAGAACGAGTTAAATGACTTAATAAAAGACCTTAATTTTACAAAAGATCAGTCAAAATTACTCGCTTCTAGACTCTTAGGATATAGTTAATGCTTTTGCTGAGATTTTTCAGTCCACTTATATTGAATCCTCAACTCCCCAATTTATATATGAAAAAAACTTAAATGTTTTATCTTCTCTTTCTATACCTAGGGTAGAGGAAAATGTCGTATTGCAGGCAATTAAGGATCTTAAGCCTAAGTCGACTGCTGGTCCTGATGGCATCCCGGCTTTTTTCGTAAGGGACTGTGCCACTGTTTTTGCAAAACCACTAACTGACCTTTTTAACTTATCTTTGGATTCCTCCTGTTTTCCGGAGATCGGGAAGAGCTCCAGGATATCCCCAATATTTAAAAAGGGTGATAGGTGTAACGTAAAGGATTATAGATCAATTGTAATATCAAATAATTTTCCCAAAGTTTTTAACATAGTTTTGCAAAAAATAATTTTTGCTTACAGTGAACAGACCATAATAATTAATAATCAACATGGCTTTATTTCAGATCGCTCAACAATTACCAACCTATTAACGATTAAGCAGTATATCTCAGAAAGTCTGGATTGTGGTGGTCAGGTTGATGTTATTTATACAGATTTCTTTAAGGCGTTTGCCAAGCTTGACCATGGTATTTTGCTTAATAGGCAACCGACTGTACAGTACCGTGGCTTTCAGTCTCTTAGTATACGTGCTACTTCCGGAGTGCCGCAAGGTTCAGTCCTTGGACCTTTATTTTTCAACATCTTTGTCAATGACATCATCAAACATATTAAATCCAATAAACTTCTTTACGCTGATGATTTAAAAATATATTGTCAAATTGACTCTTGGGAGGATTGTGTGTATCTGCAGGATGACGCGGATACTTTAAGTCGGTGATGTAATGAAAATAAGCTGCCTTTAAATATAAAAAAAATGTTGTACAATGACGTTTACTCGAAAAATGACATCTATTAATTTTCCTTATAAAATGAACCAAATGGAACTGCAAAAATGCTCTCACTTTAAGGATTTGGCAATCACTTTTGATGCTAGATTGTCTTTTGTAAATCATATTAATGAAATTGTCTTAAGTTCTTATAGAAACTAGGGCTTTATTTTGCGTAATTCAAGGGACTTTAGTGATATAAAGTCCTTAATTGTTCTGTTTAATGCCTTTGTGCGTTCTAAATTGGAGTATGGCTCCCTTATTTGGTACCCTGCCGTTCATTCCAGTAGCTAAGAAAAGATTCAGAGACGTTTTGCTAAATATCTTTGGTTTAAGCTGGATGGTACTTATTCACCTACTGGATTTCCAAATGATGTTTGGTTAAATAAATTTAACTTAGTGAGTCTTTCAAGACGTAGAGAATACTCTTCAATTATTTTTCTTCATAAATTATTAAAGAATAAAATAGATTGTCCTGATATTTTAAGTAAAATTAAATTTTACGTGCCGTCCCTACAGACTCGCATTACTCATTCCTTTTTTATTTGCCAGTTCCACGAACAAACCTACCTATGTTTTCGCCCATTCATGTAATGTATAGAAACTATGAAAAGCGAAATATAATACATTCTACTCTCGGTAATACTAGGGCACCAAACTCCAAAGACTTAGTTCAACATATGTTATCTTGTGGAAGGATCTTGGTTGCAACATGAGCGACAAGCTCCATTATTTAAACTCTCATCTGGACCATTTTCCTGAAAATCTCAGTCACTTTAGTGATGAACAAGGATAAAGACTTCAGCTAGAAATTTGTACCATGGAGTAACGATATAAGAGTCGATGGGATGTGCATATGATGGCAGATTACTGCTGGAGTTTAAAAAGAGACTCACTTCAAGTATCTCATTTCCAGAAAATCATTAAGAAGATCATTTTAACCTACTTTTTGAAATTAAATGTATTTTTGTTGTAAGTTTTTTAGTTAAATGCATATATGTCATTTCTCAAAAACTAAAGCTGATAGATAAAAACGGTTTTTATTTTCAGTCAGGGCGCCTAAAATCTATAGAGAGCCTGTTTATCCTTATAATAAAAATAAAACAATTATTTGATTTAACCCATGTACTAGAATAAAGAACGTAATGCATTTTGCTTTCTAACCAATTTTGTTTTATAAAAAAATTAATTTAAAACTTTTTGTCGCTGTAATTTTTCTCTACGATCAATACTCTTAATTTATGAGCAATTAAAATAGCAAAGTGAAAGTGCGATTGTGTTTCAATTTTTTTTTTGTATGTTTGCTTTATTTTACTAATGTACTGGGACTTTCCGAAAAAAAAACATGTCTTTATTCTTATTATATACATTTTTCTAAAGAGTTCAGATAACTCTTCGTGTATACCTGCGTAGTAGTTATTCGCCAGTCTGGTACAATGTTAGAACAAATATTGCAATTATTATGTTAAGTAAAAAATACAATTATTTAATTAAAATAGAAAACTATTTACTGCTTCCCGAGTTAAAGTAAATTACTTTCTTTTCTATTCTGTTTTTTGTTTTGTTGTATCAAGTATAAAATCCAAATCTAATTTATTTGGTTCTTTTGTAAGTTAAGTGGCTCTACATTTCTCGAAGAAAAGAAATCGAAACGGACTTGTAGGTTAAATCTCAAAGGAATAAATGAAATAACGAAGCCAATATGATCCCGAGTCCGAACGGACGCTTTTAGCAGAAAATTGAGTGGATGTACGAAGGAAAAATAGTATTTTCTCTGAGACTTTTGTACTATTTTTTCTAATTTTCAGATGTGTAAAAATATAAAGTTTCGTCTGAAATAGACTTATAATATCATAATTTTCAAATAAATAAAAAAAGACAAGCTATAGTTACAAACAAATAAATTATACAAGGTGTCCGAAAGGTACGTGTACAGTCAGTCTCTTGACTAAGGTCTACTTAAGTCAAATTGGTTTTATTTAAAATATCTTTTTGGTTTCTAGAAAGTCTATAAAATTTTAGGAAAAAATTATATTTCTTGGTTTATAACCAGACACTATAATATGACATTTTTTGGTGGTTTTATTAGTCTTTTTTTTTTGTCTTATTGCTTTACCAAAAAGAATATTTTTGCTAAAATTAAAATTTTTGTAATATTAAAACAATAAGTAGATATCGAAAATAAGTTTATTTCAAAAAATAAGCAAAAAGAAAAAATAAATTAGGCAAATGTTTAAAGTAACCGTCATTTTACAGATTATTAATATATAAACACTATTTAAAAAGTTAAATTGGACTTATTCTTAAGTCCCAGGATAATTAAAAAGTGCGTCAGTAAATTGTGATAAGTGATCAGTGTCCACTAGAGTTTTGTGTACTTCATTTGTAGGAGCGGTCCATAAAAAAAAATTACACATATTTAAATCTGGAGAACGTAGTGGCAAATTTTTTGAAAAATGGGTAATATGTTTTGAAAGAAGTACATATTCCCATTTTAGTTTTCTGGAATAACAACAGTACCAGTTAAGTGAAAATCCGTAGCACCTGCTTAAATATTTATTTTTAATTGATTCTGATGATGAAACCTTATTGCATACGGGTGGGTAATTTCAAATCTTTAAAGCACGCGAAGTCTATCTACAAAATTTTGGGTCACCGGTCTTTTTTTCCGAAAAAGAGAATATAAATCGCATCATGGGTGGATTAATCGGTTCTTGTGTACCTGATACAAACATAATAGTTGCCTTCCTAAAATTTTACATACTATTGTTTTCGTAATATTTAGTTTAACTTCTATGCTGCGCTCAGTGGTACTTGGTTCTTTTTTAAATTTATTCACAGTTTCCTCTTCTCAACCTTAACAATTTTTTTAAAGCTTTACTTCAATGCTCATTTTCTTTATAAAATTCGAGCTCCAGGAGCATATCAATCTTCTCGAAGTTCGTATAATTGTCCGGAAATAAAAGTAAAAAGAACTTAGAAATTTGGAATTTTATTCTTTCTTTCGTGAATTTTTTAATACAGTGACGACATTTTGTTGATGGTAAAATTATTAAATGTCATAGCAGCAAGGTTATTCTAGAAACTATCACTTTTTTCCTAAAATAAATTATTGTCCGCAGAAAACTGACATTTTTTTCATATAGCTTGTTAAACGATACATATTCCAGAGTTAAAAATAATTTTAAATAAATCCAGTAACCAGATAGATATCCAGGTTGTTATAACGTTGATGATAAAAAAATCAAAATAATGATTTATAAACTTTTATATAGTTTATAAGAAAAGCAATTAATACAAAAAAAACATATTGTTTTAAACAAAATTAGTATCAACCTTTGCAATAATTTTATTGCTTTTTATATAAACATTCAAACAAAAACCCACCCAATTTTAATTTATTTCGCAGAGTATGAGCCTGCAAATTTAAATTAATAAAGGAAATAGTTAATATTAATTTAAATATTTATTTTGGTAAAATTTATTGCACTACATTTTTTGACAGAAACCTTAAGGCAATTCTTGTCACATCATTTTTTACAATATTTAAATTTTTATGTAGTCTTCAATAAGCTTAATAACTAGCAACACACATATACCGTGTACCAGCAAGTATTTCAAAATGTATAAAGTTTATTATTATTTTATGAAGAGGCAATTTAAAGATTGAAAAAATTGTAATAAAATACTTGGCAATTTTCTGTTTAAGCGGGAAATTCATGGCTTGAGATAGCCAAGGACGGGGAATAAAATGACTGCCTTCGTATTTTATTTACACGATCCTCTTTTTACCTATTGATGTTGGTGCACCTGTTTGTATTTTTTATTTGGTACTTAAACAGAATAACAAATTAGGTAATTTGGCGTGTCGATGAATTCTTCCCCAGGACATTGTTTTGAGTTTCTTAAACTAAATATATAATTTAACTGAAAATCAATAGAGAGGGTGGTATGCCAGCATTAGAAACAATTTTATTTGTTGTAAAGTATAAGATACTACAATTATATAACTAACTAAATACGGTTAACTGCGGTCTTTATATACTGTTTCCAATATTATATAGAATTTAAAAAAAAATAACTATATTATTTTATACTACGTCTTATAAAATACCACATAACTATTTTATTTGTCATAACACTGTTACAATATCATGCATGCCTATTATAATGTATTTTTTAATCATCATAATTATAAAAGAGATAATTGACGTTAGTAAAATTGTCTTTCCCGGGGAAAAATTTTAAAAAAAAAAAAGGGGAAAAAAATTTTATAAAGAAAAAACCCCTTTTAAAATTTAAAAAAAAAAATTTTTAAAAAGGCCCCTTTTTTTTTAAAAAAAAAAAAAAATTTTTTTTTTTTTTTTTTTTAAAAAAAATTTCAAAAAAATTTTTTTAAAAAAAAAAAAATTTTTTTTTTTTTTAAAAAAAAAAAAAAAACCCCCAAAAATTTTTTTGGGTTTTTTCCCAAAAAAAATTTTTTTTTTTTTTAAAAAAAAAAAAAGGAAAAAAAAAAATTTTGGGGGTTTTTTGGGGAAATTTTTTTAAAATTATTTAAATTTTTTTTAAAATAAAAAAAAATTTTTTTAAAATTTTTTTAAAAAAAAAATTTTTTTTTATTTTAAAAAAAAATTTTTAAAAATTTTTTTTTGGGAATTTTTTTTTGGGGGTTAAATTTTTTTTTTTAAAAAAAAAAAAATTTTTTTTTTTAAAATTTCCCTTTTTTTTTTTTTTCCCTTTTTTTAAAAGGGGAAAAAAAAAAAAAATTTTTTTTGGTTTTAAAAATTTTTTTGGGGTTTTTTTTTTTAAAATTTAAAAATAATTTAACAAAATTTTTTTTGGGGGAAAGGGGTTTTTTTTTTTTTTTAAAAAAAAAAGGATCCCTTTTTTTAAAAATTAAAAAAGGGTTTTAAAATTTTTTTTTTTTTTTAAAAAAAAAATTTTTTTTTTTTTTCCTAAAAAAAATTTCCCAAATTTTTTTTGGAAACCCAAAAAAAAATTTTAAATTATTTTTTTTTTAAAATTAACCCTTTAAAAAAAAATTTTTTTTCCCTTTTTTTAAAAAATTTTTTCCTTTTTTTTTTTTAAAAAAAAAAAGGGAACCTTTTTTTTTTTAAGGGGGGGAAAATTTTTTTTAAAAAAAAAAAAAAAATTTTTTTTTTTTTTAAAATTTTTCCCCTTTTTTTTTTTAAAGAAAAAAAGGGTTTTTTAAAAATTAAATTTTTTTTAAACCCCGGGAAAAATTTTTTTTAAATTTTTAAAAAAAATTTTTTTTTAAAAAACCCTTTTTCTTTTTTAAAAATTTTTTTTAAATTTAAAAATTTTTTTGGGGAAAATTTTTTTTTTTTTTAAATTTTTTTTTAAAAAAAACCCAAAAATTTTTTTTAATTTTTTAATTTTTTAAAAAAACCCCTTTTTTTATTTTTTTTTTTTTAAAAAAAAATTTTTTTTTTTTTTTTAATTTTTTTTTTAAAAATTTTTTTAAAAAAAAAATTTTTTTTTTAAAAAAAAAATTTTTTTAATTATTTTTTGTTTTTTTTTTGGGGGAAACTGGATTTTCAAAATTTTGTTTGGGCCCTTTTTTTTAAAAAAATTTTTTTAAAAAAAAATTTTCCCCCTTTTTTTAAAAGGGAAAAAAAAAAACCCCCCCAAATTTTTTTTTTAAATTTTTTTTTAAAAAAAATTTGGAAAAATTTATTTAAAAAAGAGAAAAAAATTTTAAAACCCAAAAAAAAAAAGGGGAAAAATTTTTTTTTTTTTTTTTTAAAACCTAAAAAAACTTTTTTAAATTTAAAAAAATTTTTTAAAAAAATTTTTTAAAAAAAAAATTTTTTTTTTAAAAAATTTTTTAAAAAATTAAAATTTTTTTTTTAAAAATTTTTTTTAAATTTTTAAAAAAAAAGGGGCCCCCCTTTCCCGGCCCCAAAATTTGAAATTTAAAAAAAAAAACCTTTTTTAAAATTTTTTTTTTTTTCCCCCCTTTTTTTTAAAAATTTTTTTTAAATTTAAAAAATTTTTTTTTTTTTAAAAAAAATTAAAAAAAAATTTAAAAATTTTTTAAAAAAAGGGTTTTTTCCCCCGGGGGTTTGGGATTTTTTTTAAAAAAAAAAAAAAATTTTTTTTTTTTTCTAAAAAAAATTTAATTTTAAAAATTTTTTTTTCCAAAAAAATCCCCCTTTTTGGGGGAACCCCCCCCAAAAAAGGTATTTTAAAAAAAAAAAAAAAAAACCCCCCCCCTTTTTTTTTTGGGGTTTTTTTAAAAAATTTTAAAAAAAAAAAAAATTTTTTTTTTTTTATTTTTTTTTTTTAAAAAAAAAAAAAATTTTTTTTAAAAAAAAAATTTTTTTTTTTTTTAAAAAAATTTTTAAAAATTTTAAATTTTTTTTAAAAATTCCAAAAAATTTTTCTTTTTTTTTTAAAGGAAATTTTAATTTTTTTTTTGGAAAAAATTTTTTAAAAAAAGGGTTTTTTTGGGGTTTTTTTTTTTTAAATTTTAAAAAAACCCATTTTTCTAAAAAGGGTTTTTTTTTTTTTTTTTTTTTTTTAAAAAAAAAAAAAAATTTTTTTAAAAAAAACCCCTTTTTAAAAAAAAAAAAATTTTTAAATTTAAAAAAAAAAAATGGCGGGGGAAAAGGAAAAAAAAAAATTTTTTTTTAAAAAAAAAAAAATTTTAAAAAAAAAATTTTTTTTAAAATTTTTTTCTTTTTGTTTTGGGGGTTTTTTTTTAAAAAGGGGAATTTAAAAAACAAAAAAAATTTTTTTTTTTTTTAAAAAATTAAAAAAAAAAAAGGGGTTTTTGGGTTTTTTTTTAAAAAAAAAAAAACCTTTTTTTTTAAATTTTTTTTTAAAAAAAAAAAAAATTTTTAAAAAAAATTATTTTTAATTTTTTTAAACCCCTTTTTTTTGGTTAAAGGGTTTTTTGGGGGGGGGTTTGTTTTTGTCGGTTTTCTTTTTTAGCCTTGTCCTTATATTACCCACCTTTTTTTATAAATGCTTTACGGATAATGTCTTTTTCATACAGCTGTCTATACTCTGCTACAACTTTCTCAATAGCTACTTGCTTCTTCGCTTTTTTTTTCTAGGGGTTGAGATTTTTATAATTCACCTGGAAATCGTGTTATTCTTTTGGCAATGAACTGTATTACATTTAGATTGCTCGTTACAATCTTGTGACTCTAATTGTTTGCTTGACAGTTCCTCCTTACCTGTCATGTTCTTCAATCACAAAAAATAAAGAGCTTTAACACTGCACTTAGTCCATTGAAAAGTTAGATTGGATCTTGCGTTTTTTAGAGGACGCAATTTTATTGTTGGAATGTGTGGGGGGCATCACTAGGAGCTTAACTCTATTTTATTTGTTTTATAGCTCAACCAACTGTACCTGCAAGTTGCAAGTTATTTGATGGCAACATACATACTAAACTAATTTGTGCGTGTCGATTAAAAAAATACTTCTTCATTTTCTTGCGAGGATTTGCTTGCAAAGAACAGGAAACGATTATGAATATGAAATAAAGAAAAACCTTTTTCTTTAACCTTTCCCTTGTAAGCTCTACCTTTTTATTTTACCTTTACCTATGAAGCAAATACTTACTTTTTTTTTTAAATATGGCCTATTGTTTTCACTGGTAGGTTAACCAAAAAATTTATAATAAATTCAAAGCATATACTACTGGTTTTTATTAAGTTTTAGCTTGCATTTTAAAAAATTTCTTACTTTACTTTAAAACAATAAAGTACATATATTAATTATAACTAAAAAAACAAGTTATAAGGAATTAACTTATTTATCCATATACTGATGTAATAGATTTTTTTAAAATTTGGTGTCCCACTAAAGACAGGACTTTAAATGGCACAGGAGCTATAAATAATAAAAATAAGTTTATTTGGGCGTTTTAGTAAATCTTAAATAATGTGCTGCCAGAATTATTTTATGAAACAAAAAAATTTTGGGGATGCTAGCAAGAACACTTTAAGGTGGTAAATATGGTATATAACTTAAAAAATTATTTAAGTACCACACTATATTTACGACTTTAATGTATAAATTGATTATAATTAATTATATTCAATACATTTTAGATTTAAAACAGTTTTTATTGAGTTAGTTTACCTTTTAACAGTAAAAAATACCAATATGCTTCAAATGTTTAGTATTATGAGTTTTTATCTTGGGACAGTCCACGAAGACTGATGCCTAAGTACTAACGTACCGTGGGTGTCTTCAGTGTGGTGAGAGGGAGTTTGTTCACACGGGACTTAAATTTTTGGAGATTGGGAGGAGAAGGAAAAACTTCGTGGGCAGCAGGTTCCATAGTCTTGACACTCTAGGGATAAAGGAACCAAGAAGCGAGAAGTTCAGGGCCTCTCTAACTGAACTGTAAAAGGATGCATAAAGTTGCACTACGTGTTGCTCTGTTGGGAACTGCCAGAGAAGGAATTATACTGGCCAACTCCTCTGAGCAGAAGCCGTGAAAATACCTATAGAAGAGCGACAGATCCCCTACAGCTCGACGGTGGGCAAGAAGAGGAAGCCTTTCTGTGAGCGTTGTATTATTAATAAGACGAACGGCTCTTCTTTGAATGGAGGTCAGAATGCTAAGTGTTGTAGGGGACCCCATTTCCCAGACATGAGAACAATATTCTAAAGAGGGTCTGATTTGAGATACATACAGAGTGTACAGATTGGAAGAAGAGAAATATTTTCTGGCTCGGAAGAGAAATCCAATCTTTTTTGAAGCTGCCGAAGCTATGGATAAAATGTGTTTGTGCCAGTTGAGGTTATTCTCAAAAGTAACGCCGACAAGATTAAACGACTCTTTGTTCTGCAGAACTTGGCAGTTCATATGTAAGGGATGAGCATTTGCAGACTTTTTTCGCGACAGCGAACATGACTGTATTTTCGAGGCATTAAACTGAACAAGATTTTTGGCGCCCCCATCCCAGATAAGTTTGAGGTCTTGTGAAAGAGATATCTGCATTGACCTGCGCTTGTTTTCGAAATCAGGATTACACGTTGGCTTAAGAAATTGAATACTAGAGTGGAGGGTACTATCGTCAGCAAAACTATGAATGGGATTGATTGTGGAAGAGAGAAGATCGTTAATGTGTAGAAGAAACAGCGTGGGTGCCAGCACTGAGCCCTGGGGCACCCCAGCATTAATTTGGTAGAAGCTGGCTTTTCCTTTGGAGGTAGAGACAATTCCATCTTCAGAGATTAGGGGTGGAAAAGAATTTGTGCAAAAGTTCTGACTAATATTTTTGGCAAAGGACGCGAAAGCTTTACTGCCATTTGAGCAAGAGAGAACTTTATCTTTTATTCGATTGTTAAAACGGTCTTTTGCTTCTGAGATAGTCTGATTATACTGATTTCTCGCTTCGATGCTAGCCTGTCGATTTTCGGGACTGGGGTTTTGAAGAAACTTTTTGTGGGCTTGAATTTGTATTGGTAATTTGGGCACATGTTTTTTTAAAGTTATTTGATAGCGACAAACTATTAATTTCTTATTGGTCGTATAGAAAAATGCCTTAATCATACAGTTTGTCAAATTCCAAGTATTTCTTAATGACACGACAATACATATTACGTATTTACACCTATATTTACGATAACAGCATATCATAGTATGGTTAATTTCCAGTCTCCTTAAGAGCAAAAAATTTCGAAAATAGTTACATATTAGTTATTTATCAAAGAAATAGTTTATAATGAAATTTATTTTTAAGCAATAGAAGATATACTTTATATTAAAAATAAGTTGATCTGAATATTTTTAGATTATTTAACGATAAGAAAAGAAAAAAAAACCTAAATTTAAGAGTTACATTATTGAAACCCTTTCCAAAACTGCTTTTTCTCTAAAAAAACATATATCTTAGCAGTTTTTAGGACTATTTATAAGTTTAAATATCACATTAAAAATGACAAAAATAAGATATTTAGGGTACAGAAGAGCGCTGTTAATTAAATTGTGGTTCTTGCTCCAAAGCTCAAACTGCTGTATCAATACTTAGGAAAATATATATTTTTTTTTTTGACGTTTTTTTTTATATAATTTGGGTATAATCTTACTATAAAACAAATAAAAATAAACTTATTCTTAAAATAGCAATAAGTTTTACTTAACATGCCAATAATTATTACTATTTTGTACTACATCCAATATGGCGGACAAGATTTTTTAAAAATAATTTGGTCATATTGGATTCACCATTTTAAATTTTAAAAGTCTGACCCCAAATTTGTAATCAGCGGCCCTTTAAACCTCTATGTACCAAATCTAGCGTAAAGCGAAAAAGTTTTGAAATTTAATCTGCGAGATTTTTTTAAAATTATTCCGCCATATAGGACCCGCCTTTTGAAATTTGCAAATCTGACTTTATATCCGTGATCAACTCAAAACATCCGTATACTAAATTGGGTACAAATGGGTTGATTTTAAGAACATAATACATTTATTAAGAAACGTCACGTGACACATCAATTCTGAGGGTGCACTTTTATTTTATATGTTCTTTTTGTAATTAATTTTTTTTTCAATTTTGGCTGGTGTTTTTTGTTTATTTTTGGTGTTTTAGACCTGTTTTTACGAGGTTAGGAAAAAATGTGACTTATGGTCAAATTCTGACGTGTTTAGAGGTATTTGGGTTTAAAACGTTTTGTAGATTAGTGTTATTATTAATATTATAAAATAACAGAAAATAAATTTTCCAAAAACATTTTTTGTCTTTGAAGGAAAAGTTTCCTTTCGTTAACCATACTAAAAATCATTCGTACAGCTATAGGGTTGATGAAAATTAACAAATAAGAAGAAGAAATCTATACAGTTTTAGCGCTACAAGCTGACGCATATTTTCGATTTAAAAAAAACTTCTTTTGTTAAACACCTAATTTTTACCTTTAAATACAAATAAATGATTTTCTGGAAATTTGTTTTGTTTTTGTTGGTATTTCCGTCCCTTATTTAAAATTGCCAGCAGTAACACTAGCTTTTATGACCTATCATACAGCTTTTTGTTACTTATAAGTATATGGCAGATGCAACTTGTACGCTTTTTTCTGCTCTAAGGACAAATAAGATGCGTTTCCCGAATGTACGCCGCTGGTTCGTTATAGCAACAAAAGTTTATTATGTCAGAGGCACCAAATATTTTCTATTAATGAAAGGTCTAACATCTTATATATTGATCCAGTACTTTAAAGTTACAGTTTTAAAAATGCTAAATTTTGGTTTCTACATTATATACCAACAAACAAATATTCCAATTTTTCTGTTCTTACAGACCATTTAGATGTGAAATTTTTAAACAACTCATGATAAATATATACCTCCTCTAGAGATATCTTTCACATAAGAAGTTCTAAAATATTTTTAAGCTTTTCATTTCCTTAGCAATTTAATTCTCGACACCACAAGCAGGAATAGGACATCTGGGAGATATTTTGGATGCGCATGTATAGTGGTCCATTAACAGTGGAATTGAACTTCGAACTAGTACGAAGATGAAAACGCCAGTCATCTTTGAATTTCTGTAAAACATTTATAATAGGTGTACATATACCTTATCAGAATTTAAAATAGAAATGAAAAATGTATGACTATTTTAATAAAAGTATTAGACAGAGTCTCACACTTACTAAATTAGAGTTAAAAGAAAATTGTCATAGAGCTTTTCACTAAATTATAAGAAAATTATTTAGTTCTTAAGTTGCTGGATTTTATGATATATGATTATTTATTACAATTTCAAATAAATTAGGTCCCTTTAAATAAAATTTATTCCCGTTTTTTTTAAATATGTCAATTAAAACTTAGATTTAAAATATAAGTAATTTTAAACCAGAACATAATAAATTTGATTTTTCATACTTAAATAAAAATTTAACATAAAATAAGAAAACTTATTTGGAATTCAGCTTTACTTTAATAAGTTTTTAATCTGTCAAGGGTATTTACGTGTTTGTTAAAAAAGTGAAATTTTTAATTAAAAAAAAACGGTTGGGGCTTTATTATATAAAAATGTTATATTTTCAATACGGGGTGGTTTAAAAAACATATGTTATCGCTTAATGGGAGATTTTTTGGCCAAAAATAAGACAAAAATGTTGTACAGGGTTTTCCCGTATAATTGCACACCCCTTTAAAATCTTTATTTTTATAGATAGAAAAAAATGTTTAATGAAGTTCGGATTTTTCATGAAGATTTTCATGTAAGATAGAAAAACAAATGATGATCGGAAAATTAACAAATCACCTTCAACTTCGTTATTTTAAATGAACACTGTAATATATTGAAAATTCAAATTCAATCTTCCTTTTTCAAATATATATATATATATATATATATATATATATATATATATATATATATATATATATATATATATATATATATATATATATATATATATATATATATATTATATAACTTATCCTATGTTCGGATAAACGAGTTGCAAGTTATTTGAATTTATTATCTGTTCTTATAAGCATAGTTAGCCATGGATAGAACCCAAAATTGACTTCTGTCAAATATTTATATTTTTGTTTGGTTTCCAAGTCGAACCATGGCTAACGCGACTTAACTTTGCCAAACTTTGGGTTGTATCCATGGCTAACTATGGCTTATAAGAACAGATTTTAAATTCAAATAACTTGCAACTCGTTTATCCGAACATAGATAAGTTATATATATTTGAAAAGAGGAAGATTAGCAGAATTTGAATTTTCAATCATATAGAGGCTGTTCCATTTAAAATAACGAAGTTGATAGTGATTTGTTAATTTTCCGATCATCATTTGTTTTTCTATCTTACACCATGAAAATCTTCATGAAAAATCCTGCAACTTTCATATAAACTATTTTTTTCTATCTATAAAAATAAAGATTTTAAAGGGGTGCGCAATTATACGGGAAAACCCTGTACATACATTGCTTTAAACATCCCCATTTTTAAGATTTAGGGTGTGAAAGAAAACTTCTAAGAATTGGAATTTTTCCTTTATTTTTAAATTAGGTTTTTTGATTTAAATGAAACGATACAGTTAGAACAATCACCAAAGTACACCTTCTAACATAATTAACAAACTTTTGTTGCTATTACGGACCAGTGGCGTACATTTGGGAAACGCATCTTATTTATCTGTTTTAAAGCATGTTACAGTGTCCAGGAAAAAAAGTTAAAAATATCATGGGGTATCAAACGGTTTGTCATTAGAAACCAAGATAATCATTATCTTTGGCGGCATATGCGAAACTTATTAAGTTTACGAAAAAAAAGTTATTTTTGATTAAAAGATCTGTATGGTCTTAAACTTTAAATGGAACCCTCAAATGTCAAAATTATCAGTCGTATTCGAGGTTTGTGCATTAAAAACACTGTTAGACTGCCTAAAAAAAGTGTTTATACCGCGACACTTTTTAAAATACAATTATTGACGTCTCTTCCAGCTTTTGACGTTTTGACAGTTCTTAAAGTCCACTTTAAATATCACTTTTAAAAAATGACAGTTCATTTTAGATATATTATAAATTAATGTACAAGATAACATTCTCAATATTATTGAAGAGAAAATGTTGAAGAAAATGTTTTTTAATGTAAATAAACAAAGTTGAATATTTAAATGTTATTTCTAAACATCTTTTTTTCATAATAATTTTCGATATTGTCAAAAGTAAAGGTACTTTTTTCTGGAGCAAAAAAAACACACATTTTTTGCCAAACCTCGTATACGCCTGATAAATTTTGACATCTAATAGTTGCATTAAAGGTTTTGGACAATGCAAAATTTTTTATAAAGAATAATTTTTTCGAAAACTTTATAAAAGAATTCCTATATGCCGCCAACTCACGTAGACACACTGTATATATCTTACAATTAGTACAGCAAAAGTAAGTATTTTCATGATAAATAAGGATTTATGAAAATTAAAAATGTATCCTTAAGCCCTCCAAAGGGGTGAAATCATCCCCAAAAATTTAAATATAAATCACACATTTTTAAAAATTTTGAAAAAAAATATTTTTAAGCCATAAAAACTATGAAACAACTATTTCTGGTTTTCATAAGAAAAAAAAACCCTATTAAGAACAGTCGTAGAAATAAAAGAAAAAACATTTTTTTAACATTTTTTTCATAAAAAACTTATAATTAGTCATTTTAACAGATTTTGATTAAATCTCATCCCTTCAAGGGGGTGAACCAAACCTAGACATAAAGAAAATTGTTAAACCCTTATAAATGCCTATTTATTTTGAAAATACTTACTTTTGCTCCAACATGATACAAAAATATTTATCCATATAATATAATACATATTTCATTTGTCGTGAATTTATAACCCCTAAGTAAGGGTAATTTTATAAAATTAAAAAAAAAAGATAATTATCAGCTTGATTTTTAATGACAAATAATTTGATAACTGTGAGATATTTGTATCCTTTTTTACTGGTTGCGATACCATGCTTAAAAGGAGGCAAATGTTACGGTTACTCTTTAAAATAATTAGACCTGAGATCGTCTTGTTCTTTCTTAAGGGGAGAGGAGAGGTTGTTATGTTAATTCATCTATTTATCAAAACTAATGCTACAATAAAGTATAACATTTAAAGATTATTAAGTAAAATTTTTATGAGGAAATGATAACAAATACGACAATTGCAGCAATTATTTGGAAGCGTCTCGGAAAAAAGTAGAATTGCGGTGCTCCTCATAACTAGGTGCTGGATCATTTGTAATCAAAAAACCAAAGTTTTTTCGTTAGATAACCTCTTTTCCTAGGTAACGCTGGGAGGGTTATTCGAAATTTCAATTTTTCACTTTTTGAGATTACTTTGAAGTAAAAAACGTAATTTTTACGAAAAAAAATCGGCTAATATGTTACCGTAAAATAAAAAATATTAACAAATTAAAAAAAATAATCCAGTTTTACCTCGTATATAGTGTTCAAATTTTTAAAAGGATCGGTGCAGTAGTTTTAAAGTTATGAGGGGCACCGACTTTGAAAATGTGAGTTGTAGCAAAAACGCTTTAAAGTTTTAAACTCTTAAAAATTTGAAGTAAAACTTGTTTAAGCCAGTTTTATCGGCTTACTTACCTACCGCCGTATATTCATTAGTTTTGCTCCGACTCCTCTAAAATGCCTAAGCAATGTCCTTAAAAGGTTTGCCATTTAGAAAATAAAATAAAGAAAGTGCAAAAAATAGTTTTAAAACGTCAGCTCCCCTTCACTTATTTCTACTGGTAACTTTATGTGAATAGCAGAAAAGTTTTAAAATTATAATAAAATGTTAGTAACCTCAGCCCCAGAATACTGATCTATACCAAAGACAATTGTAGTTTCACTATAGACCCACAAAGCAATGCTAAATTTTTGGTAATAGGTTTGGACGCTCGCTTACTGGAGCGAGCGTCCATCGGGAAAAAATACCTTCACACGCTTCTATATAAGCGAACACTGTTGCCAAAGTATTAACAATGGAAACAGTAATTAGGAATTATTTTTGTAGGAAATAGGTCAAATTCGTTGTAATAAAGTAAATTAATTTTTTTTTTGGCTCCATGATGATACAATTTTAATTATGTAAATTTTTACTTTAAAGAATTAAACTTTGATTAAATATATTTGTAGTTGATAAAATAGACGATGGCAAATATAATATAGAATTATTAAATTGTTTTTTTTTATTTTATAGCATCCACACTTAACAAGAAATACTGGAACTATACAACAATTATTAATATTTATTTATTATTAAAAAATCGAACGATCCGATTGATTCTTTTCTACAATTTATCAATACAATAATGACTAGTTTTCTATATTTAAATATCTTTAATTTTTATTTAATGTCTTGCATATCGTGTTTTTGTTTTTGCACTGTATTTTTTCTGTAGTCGTAATAATAAGATATGAAAATGTGTATTTTTATTGACGTTATTCAGGTGCGTTTAGCGTTTATGAACATGTCTAGAAATATTTGTCAACAGTATAATTTATTTTTACTTCCATCCACTAAACTGGCCTTTTACAAAGTCTTTATTCTTTTCATAACACATAACACATACACAGACATATATATATATATATATATATATATATTATAAAAAAAAAAATATATATATATATATATATATATATATATATATATATATATATATATATATATATATATATATATATATATATATATATATATATATATATATATAAAAAATGAACAGAATTAAAATAGTAATATTAAATAGCAAAAAAAAAATTAAATTATCATTATTATAAAGAGTTTGTCCTATTTTCCGCAGAAATATTTAATTACTGTTACCATTGTTACAGCTTTGACAGCAGTGTTGGTTTATAAACCATCGTGTGAACGTAATTTCTCCTGATGGAAGCTCGCCCCAGTAAGCGAGCGTCCAAGCCTGTTACCAAAAAGTTAGCATTGCTTTGCGGGTCTATAGTGAAACTACAATTGTCTTTGTCTATACAGAAGCGACACGGATGAATTTTCATGATTTAGTAATTATGGTTGCATATACTACGTCGGCCATCAATGAATATGTTTAAAGTCCAATTGACAGTTCTCACTGACAAAGCAAAACAATTGTTTACGTTCGAAGACGACGTTAATTTTATTGTGTTTTAAGTTTTTGATTAAAAAAAAACCATTACCTACATAAATAATGGCTAATAAAAGCAGTGGATGTTATTGTGCATAGACTTTGTGTAATTCTCTTGCGGATCAAAAATATCACACTTTGCTTTTCCAAAAGATCTAGAATCTAGGTACCTATGTATCAATACTAAATTAAAATAGCAATGTAAATTATTAACTTGTACGTTTTTTGAACTTCATTTTTAAGTATAGGTAAAATTTCTAAATGTAAAAATTATTTAATAAAAATAAATAAATACTCTTAAATTCATTAAAAACTACAAGTATGATTGGTAAGATTTGTAATTAAGCTTAACTTCAAGGGACTAACGATTTTTTTAGATGTATAATTTTGGCAAAGGTTTGCAATAAAAAAGACTTGCTTGACAAAGAGATTGTAATTTTACATAAATACCATAAAATATGTGAAAAACACTTTCAAGATAAGTACATAAATAAAGGAGCTCAAAGTACTAGAAAAAGTTTATTTGCCCAAGCTGTCCCAACTTTGTTTAGCTATTTGGCAAAAAAATCTGCTGATGAAACTTATACAAATTTAAAGCCACCTGCTATTTTTGTGATCATATGGCAGACAGCTTCAATCCGATAGGAAGGTTTCAATAACCTTATTTTTAAATTGTTCGTACGATTTTGTACAAATTTTAATTTATATACTTAGGACAATTGACTTGAAAGAAATTTAAAAAATCCAACCTCTTCCATTTTTCTGTTGGACAATTTTAGTCAAAACAAATCCGCCTACTGTTATGTCAAAACAAATCCGCACTATATAAGTTAACCTAGATTAAAAAGATTGTTTTAACGCATTCAGAAGTTAAATTAATAACTTTCATAATTTTAGCACAAACAAAATTTCAGAGATACAATATATAGATTCACGTGATCGTGAAAGTAAGTCAGTCTCCAAACAAGCAATATTTAGTAGAAGCCCTACTAGAAATTCTCAAAATAACATGTTTTTTTGTGTACAAAATAATTTGTTCAATATGCTACTTGTGTAATTTTCTTTCAGTGTACCGGTATGTTTCGGAATCTGACCCGCGGAGATCAAAGGTGCAGCAAACCAAAAGAAATCGGATAATAAAAGTATCTAAATATTTTTTAGTATAACTTTAATTTTAATTAATAAAATCTTTTTATTTTAGAATATAAATTTACATTGAAATTAAAAAGTTACATTTTATTTGTTCTTTGGCCACCGAAGGTATAATTCCTTAGCTTTTTTTTAAATAAGGATCATTGTTATAAAGATATTAAAAAACTGTGTTAAAAATTTAAAAACATATTATTTAGTTATTTTCCCATAGTTTGCCGATATTGTAAGTATTAGCTTTTAGATACAGAGCATTGAAACAAGTATGGGGGCACGTCTACAGTATTTTTTTTCAGTTTTATAATAAAAAAATAAATTTTTGTTTTTATTAAAAAATATCTAAGCTAATAAAATGATTTCTAGTAAAAGAAATTAAAAATTATTGGTATAAATATATTATGTCGCAAAAATTGGTTTTCCAAATGTTCATTTTTTTTTAAATACGTAAAATAAAACTATAACTAAATTTTGTCTTTCTTAACAGTTTTATCTTACAGCTTTTTTCTATATGTTTTTTAACCTTACTCTTTAAAATATTATGTCGCATTTTTGAAATATGTCGCTATAACAGCAGACAAGTATCAAAATGTTTTTTTAGCTTATTTGACATGCACAAAACCAAAAACTTTTTTAAATGATTCAATAAGAAATCCCACTTGTTTTAAGCTTTTGTGACCACCCTGTATACTTAACTTCTCCTGTTTTGGTATAGACTGGTAATAAAATACAAGTTTTTGTAAATATCTTTAATCTAGATCCGTGTACAAAAAAAGCTCAAAAAAGAAAAATACTAGGGATGTTGTTTTTTGCTACCCCAAATTTGCTACCAATTTACCCTTTTGGAAATACCGAAATTGTGATTCTGTGAAAAATTAACTTTTATAATTAATTTTACTTCTTTATTAAAAAGTAATTAGATATTTAGGAACTTGATTAATATTTGCACAGCAATTTAAATCTAACATTACAAAAAAAGAAATTAGGGAAAAGAAAACCATTTCCCCGAGGGACATTTTTAAGATTAGAATAGTTTAGGTATGTCGAGGTATTTTCTTTGTTTCCGCCAACTAATCCTGAAACCCACAAACAGAAATGGGGCATTTAAAATACATTACAGATGCGCATGTATAGTGGGCCATTAGCACTGAAATTGAACTTCGTCTTGTGAGAATAAACTAAAGCGGGTCATCTTCAAGCACCCTTTCGAAATGTGAAAATACGTATATATCGTTAAATAATAATTAGTTATAAAAACAGTTTTCGGTGGAAAATAAGGGAGCTTAATTATAAGTATAACAAATGCTAATATTTAGTCCTATAATAATCTCGTTCTAAGATTAATAGCGACTAAATAACATAGGCCAACGAATTCTTGGATAGAAATAAAGTAAACAAACCTTGTTTGGCATTAATATATTCAGGGAGGCAAGGAGGGATAGTTCTTGTAAACACACTGCACCGGCAACATTGATTAAAGGCGCTGAATAAAATAACTCCGGAAATAATAACTTTTTCAATGTTTATGGCATTGAATCAAAAATTACATTTTTATAAATCGATTATTCTTTATTGTTAAAAATTATTTTTAAGCCGGAAAACTATTAATTTTTGTTTATTATCTGAAGTGACAGACATATATGATGTTTACTTTATATACTCAATTCGGTTGCTGTTGATCAAGTCAGTTTACAAAACGTGTTATTGAATAATACAACCTACTAGAAAGAGATAAAATGACATCGTGCTGTACAACACCTGATTTACTATCATTTTTTATTAAACGAATGCAGCAGCTGTCCAAAATAACCTTGTTGCCGGTGCTTGGAACTGTCATATTAATAAATGTTTAAATTTAAATCGATATTGCCTATATTAACACAAAAACCAATATTTTTGAATAATTTTATTACGTTTTCAAGATAATTTCCTGATTTTTATTTTTGTGATCTGGCAATTTGTTTACGTTTTTCCAAAATAAAAACAAACAGATCACTATACCAAACACCCTGCCTACAATCTGGCGTTGCGTTAATTTTAGTCCTTGAGTTCGTTGACATAGGCTCACAAAAAAAGAGTGGTTTGTGCTGGGGGTTGGACTAAGATTTTTTGGTGTACTTTTTCCCGCGAAATACGAAACTGAAATCAAAATCGGGGGTAAAACAGCAAAATGTCGAGAAAAAACCAAAAAACATTTACCGGCAGAAACCTGCTACCAGGGATTGTTTTGACTACGACTATATAAACTGTAAGAGATGAAAAAAAAATCATAGAACAAAAATGGAGCTTTCTAAATTGTCTATATATAAAGATATGTGAACATTTTTGATAGGATAAATAATAAAGGAGATATAAACGAAAATGTAATTTTAACAAAAAATTTCGGTTTAAACTAGGATTTGTTTTTAATTGTTGTAATGATTTTTGTGTTTTTTTTTTAATTATAAATCATTTATTTTATTTATTTAAATCTTAAATTACTCAAAATTTACAAAAAAATAAAATAAAATAAAAATAATAATAATTTTTAAATTTTTTCCAAGTGTATACCTTGAAAAAATCCTGAAAATTCGTTTTATTGATAATAACTTGAAAAATATTGCATTTAGACAAAAATGTTATATAACTTAAATTAAAGGTCTTGTAAAAATACATATTTTATGTAAAAAGTTTTGTGTATCTTTTCTAGTTTTGAAAATATTGATGTTTTAAAATAAAAAAAAACCTTAATGTTCAGAGGAAAAAAATAAGTCAGAAAATCTTAGTCCGACAACCAGCAAACACCATTTTTTAGTGGACCTGTGTAATTATGTACTTTTAAGAGTGCATTTACGCTACACCTTATGGGTCGGGCGAAAGGACGCAGAGACGGTGGGCGGAGACTAACAAACTTCCACTACCAAAATTTTCGTATGGCCTCATAAAAATATAATATTTTATTTAATTTTTCCAAATTCGGTGTATCGGTGCTGTTTAATTATTAAATAATAAAATAGTTTTTAAAATAATTTTTATATTTTAAAACTATTAGAATGACAATGACAATGGCAATGACAATAGGTAAAGGTACCAGGCTGGTAAACAAGAACATAGTAACATACATAATTATAAAATACTCAACATCCCCCTTTTTAACTAACTCGTTTTCTTAGAAAGACTGAATTCCTACGCAAAATCTTACCATTCTCATTTTTAATTAAATATTAACATTTTCTCCCTCAGAAAAATTAATATCTTTGCTAGATTTTTTGTTATAGTACTCAGCTTGTTTTATTTGAGAATTTTTTATATCTTGCAAAATCAAAGTAGGAACTACTTTAGATTTTAATTTTTTTTTGTTGGAATTGGAAGTTTAGACCTAAGAGTTCTGCTCATTAGAAGCTGAGATGGAGAAAAATTTAAACCTGCCACAGGTGTGTTTCTATAGTTCAGTAGGTATAATTTAAAGTCTTGATTTGATTCGTGACATTTTTTAAACATATTCTTCACTATTCCAACAGCCTTTTCAGCAAGTCCATTAGACTGATGGTGAGAGGGACTCGAAGTTTGAAGATTAATATTCCATTCTTTTAAAAAACTCTTAAACTCAAAACTATTGAAATGATTATTATCAGCAACTAAAATGGCCGGAATAACTAGTCTACTAAAAATTTCAATCATTTTTTTAATAATTTGTTTGCTAGTTTTATTTCTTATTTTTGAAACCTTTATCCACCTTGAGTAATAATCTAGTATAACTAAGTAATTATTACCGGCCCACTGAGCTATGTCAGTTGCCACCTTATAAAATGGAATATTAAAAATTTCATGAGTTAATAATATAAGATAAGTAAGAGTTCGTTTAAACTTTTCTCTTATTTTAATGGTTATTCTTTGAGCAGAACTTGCAACTGGGATCGCATCAGATTTAAGTTTTATTTTACAGATATCTGGAAAACAACCCAGACCCTCAAAAACATCATTGTATTCAGAAACAAGCTTATTTTTATCAATTTTACAAATAGAATCAATTCGTTTGATCAGCCCTAAATTAACACATGTTCTTAATCCTAATATTGGACCTGAATTATTTTTAACAACTACAAAATTTACAAGAAAAAACCTAGATTTATTTTCAATTTTTACAGTAACTTCCCCAAGAATATGTATAGGAAAACCCCCGTAGGCTTCTAATTTAATGTTAGTATTTTTAATTTTGTTTTGTAAACCAACCTGTTTTACATAATTATATGGTAAAATGTCAACTTGTGATCCAGTGTCCAATTTAAATTTTATTTTTTGATCCTCAATTTCAATGTCTTTATTTTCTAGAGAATTCACCGTTAAAATTGAATCCATTTGAAAAAACTCTTCTTCACTTGCAATTGGTTCATTAATTTCATTTATATCTTTTTTCCGCTGATAACTTCTACACACGACTGCAAAATGGTTTATGCGATCACATTTTGTACATGTTTTGCCATTTGCTGGACAACTTCCAAAGTTATGAATACCACCACATCGGAAACCACGAAGATTTTATGTTGCCAAAATTCTTTTTCTTACTATTTTCTTTGATTTTACGTCCTCTACTGTAACACAACTAAAATTTCATATTTGTATTGGCCAATTTGCAGATCTACAGCAACTTATAACATTTTCCAAAGTCGAATTATTTCTCAATATTTTTTCCTGTATAGACTTAGATGAAATTCCTAAAGTTATTTGAGCCTTTAACATCTTTTTTTCTTGATCTTCAAAATTACACTCTTTAACAAGATACTTTAATTCAGCAAAAAAATTATCAAAAGGTTTTGTATCATGTTGTTTTCGGCTCAAAAACTTAAATAATGACATAGTTTCGTTTTTCTTTGGCGTACAATATTTTTCCAGAACATCAAATATACTTTCTACTGACTCATCTTGTTTGGCCAAATTTGAGATAGAGTTGTATAATTTTAGAGCTTCAGCGCCCAAAAGATTTTTAAGTCGGGCCACTTAAACTTCCTTGGATTTCTTGCTGGTTTCTGTAGCCAAAAAATAAATTGAAACAACAACGGATTTTTGAAATATGAGTCGAGTTAAGCGAAAATACTGTCTAAACATAACCGATTTTAGGGTGACTTTTACTCAAGGAAATATTAAAAACTAAATCCAAATTTAAAAAACTATTACTGCAGAAGCCTAGATTTAAGTGTTGCCTTTTATATAGTTTTTGAGAATTATCGATAACTTATACCGTTTTTGAGAAAAAAATTATGCCCCGAACCCCAAATTGGATCCAATATTCGCGGCGCGAATGGACTCTTAAATAGTTTAGTTGTGTGTAGTAGGTGTAAATAAAACAAACTCACGGTACATTCAACCTTCGCGGACTCTCCAAGATATATTTTTTTAAATTTTTAATTTTTATTTTCATTTCTAACATAAAGCATAGAATTCTTAAAACCTATTTTATACTACCTTTTGTAAATAAAGAGCTTTTTGCTGTAAAACGTGGGCGATTAAAGAATTTTATGACTTAAAAACGAAATAGCAAATATTTTACTAAAAATTGAAATACATTTAATTTACTTAAAATTAAATACCATATATTTTATATTTTTTTGGTTAGGAAGTAAACCTTTTAATTTTTTTTAACAATTCATTTAAAAAGAATTTATATTTATTTCTCTAAAAAGCAATTTTATGCGGTAATTTTTTTAATCTTCCAGTTTTCCAAGAAAAATTTAAAAGATAAGTCTCGCTACACAGATTAAAAATATACAGAATGTAAAATAACTGTGTTTTTTGGTGAAAATTTATACCAAGAGGCATAATTTTTGCTTGTAGGTAATAAAACTATTGTTGGTGGTTACAAAATACTTTCTAATGATAAGTACGTTAAGTCGCTGCTAATGCCTTTAAGAAATATGTATTGTCAGGGTACCTAGCGCCTTAGGCCCTTACAGCAGTATGTGTTATAAAAAAAATCGTGCATGTTTGTGTAACTAGCAACGATATACGTACCTAAAGGGAAAAGATCGACCTAAAAAAACTTGTTATTATAAATAAGATGCAGATAGGGATAAAAGTTAATGTATTATTAGTATACATTTAGAATGTGCTTGTGTTTTTTTATTTTGGAAAGTAAACCCTCAAAATAATAAAGCACAATAACTACATCAATATTGCCAATTGCCATCTTTACCATTATTTTCAAAACTGTGTCTTATAAATCTTTTATTTCATATTAGATCAAAAAATTTGCAAGAATACTTTATACATAAATATATCAAAACACCTTAGATTTTAAATTTAACCAGGTGGAAAACAAATGCAGAAGCTAAAAAGTTCAGCAGAATGGGTTTAAAATTATCAGGTGTATAATAAAGAAAATGCTGTTTTATCTGGTAGAACATAAAATAAGGTTTTTACACATAAAAAAATTACAATATTACAAATACAGCTAAAAAGGCATTTTTTATATATATTTTTAAAATTCTAATAAGAAAAGAAATAGGTACTAAAATTCTAAAATAAGAATTATACACTAGAGATTTAAAGGCTATAAGAAGTAGAAAAGAATGATTAAATCAGGTCAGAGTGCTGATTTCAGCCAACTCTATATAGAGTGCATTATACCCTTCTAGCATATACCTACTAGAGGCAGCCTTGCTGGTTGTCAGTGCAAACAAGTGTGAGAGAAATAAAGAACAATAGCAGTCTGCCTTTCCCTCTTGCTCCACGTGTTTGATTGGTTGGCGGGCAGGGGAATATACCTCGCTCTGTGGGCTTATTGGTGGGCGGGGAACATACCCCTCAGCGCTAACCAACCAGGCACATGGAGTAAGAAAGAAGGGCTATACTGCTATTCTTCTTTCTCTCTCGCACACTTTTTCACACGGCTGAGTGGCAAGGCTTCCTCTAGTAGGTATATGCTTAAAGATTATACTAAATACAAAAAAAAAATAGATTGACTTTACTACACAGTAAATAACTTCGACGTATTTCAAAAACAAAATTAGAAGATACTATGCATAAATTGAGGAAACAGCAAGTTTACCACAACGTCGTTTCCTTGTCTTTCGCAAGGAACACGGAACAAAAAAAAGTTTTGCGCACATTGCACTGCACAGGTTATATTATGTTTATCATTGTAAATTGGGGGCTGTTATACCCCCGGATGGATTTGCTTAGGCATTCGCCAGCTCGCCCTCACCTCTCCAAAACTTAGCAAGAGGCGGAGCAACCCTTCCGCATTGGTTACACTCCCGTTAAATCGGGTTAAGATAGGGGCTAGACATATTTCTAAGGAACTTCGATGTAGTCCAGCTCGAAACCGTATCGACGCTCACGACTATTTTAATTAAGGAATCTATTCAAATGCACATTTAGTTGCAGAAATGCAACAACAAAATCCAGTCACAAAAATTGGTGTAGCTCTTTTGCCTAAGGATCGCGGGAGTGGCTACTAACTCAATGTCTGCAACTTAGATTAATGGTTTGTAATTGCAAAAGTTCCTATTTTATAGCTATTTAAATAGCTTTCGTAATTTGATCCCCAATAAGGGCAGCAAAATACTTACTAACTACAACAAAATAGTTATTTTCCTAATAAGTGCGCAAAGTGATACTTTTCCGCACGCTAAAACAATTAGACAAACGACGCGAAGCGGAGTTCGGATAAGCTTTAAGTGCAAAAAAGTCACTTTGCGCAAGTATTAGGAACAATACTTTTTCTACTTGCGAATACTTTTTCTACGAGCGTTTTATTAAAGAATGTGATTATTAAAAATATACGAATATTTCAGTAAAATTTAAAAATCCAAAGTAAATAATTAAATTTTTATTTTAACTGATTATACAAAAAAAAAACTATTACTAATTATTAACAATATTACTGTTTAAAGTACAATTAGTTGCATGTTGAAGGTTTATGGCCGATTTCAAATGATTTCTTAGGAACGTCGATGATGGTTCGCTGCTCGATGTTAAGAAGAAATCTTGTGTTTTAGCTGATTGAACAGCGTCTGTGGAACAGGACATTTCAACTGGCTTTTTGAGAGTTTTTGGCTTGTTGCAGTTTATTTTTTTTTACTGAACCCCTTTTTGTAGCCTGTTGATTCTTCAATGTATCCTTCGGCTACCGTTGTCGATTTCCAACCGCCTAACCGCTTTATATCTATGAGTCCTTTTCCGGAATTTGCAAGTAACGTTGCAGAAGATTCGGATTCGGCAACTTAAAAAAGCTGCTATCTCAGAAGGCATCTTCCCAAATGTATTGATCCCCGCATTGTTGTGTGCAAATTCCTCTTTTGAAATATACGAAAAACTGTTGATGTGTTGTTGGTGGCCGTAATGCTGTATACTTCCAAAATAAGAACAAATACAAATACTTTCCGTCGTTGATCTCTTCAGACAGGACGCAAGTACGTGAGGTATAGTTGTTTGCGTCTGAAATCTTCTCGTCTGCAGGCACCAGCAAGTCCGAAAATGTTCGCAATTTTTATCAAAAGATATATTTCATCAGATGCTTCATTAATAAATGTAGATATTTCTTCTTTTGAAAAAATCCTTGACTTTTTTGGCCGAAAGCCTGCATTTTGTTTCTTAATAAATGCTGCTAACTTATAAAACTTGCCGATATCTACATTTTTCTTGATCTTTAAAACACTTTTCAGCATGGAGTATTTCGACCATAAAGTATTTGGACTAAATTCCTTGCTTAATTTGAGAAAATAGGCTAAAAGTACCTCCTCTTTCAAAGTTCTAACGCCTTTTTCTTCACACCATGTTTCAAGTGAATTATAGTGTTCCTCGTACTTTTCTTTTGATTTTGCCGGCAGGAGCTCTAAGTTGGCCAAACTTGCGGCTTTTAAAACATCGTCTGGCAATTCTCCCTCCATTCTTAGAAACTTATTTTAAACTTTTTACCGAATTTTCTGATGCTTCCGTGACATTAGAAAATGTTTGTACTTGGTTGCTGCAGCAACAAAAAAAATTCTTTGATTTTATATTGTTTAGCATGGTGTCTTTGAAATACATGGTGCATGGAAAAATATTAAAATGATGATAAAGAAAATTGATATGGGATATTTACTAAGCGCCAGATGTATCTAAAATTCAATAAAGCACAATAAAAGAATATGTTGAACCCTTTTTTTATATTATTTCATCCAGAAGTTATTAATACATTAAAAAATCGACCATAAATACGGCAAATATGCAGAAAGAAAATGCGGGCGCAAAGAGTTTCCGTGCGCAAAGTTAAACTTCGCGCACTCATTTGCGTGCGCAAAGTAAGTACTTTGGGCACGCAAGTAGAAAAAATACTTATTAACCACAAGTTAGCTACTCACTTACGACAAGTGTGTTCATTGAATACATTCCAGATTACCTACCACGGCTAAAAATTTACTTTTGGCTAAGAAATGAACTTCATGTTGCATTAGTTGGCGCCAATTAATGATTAATAAAATAATCTTACTAAAAAAACCCTATTTGTTGCAGTGTTACAGTGAGTCAACTGTAAGTAAAAACTTTGCTGGTACCTATTTTTCTGAGTACACTATACAAAAAAATATTGAACACGTTACCAGATATTTCCATTTTGTGTCGGTAATTATTTATTCTCTTTGTTATTACATTCCGTAGTAGCGCAGTTTTTCTTGGTCATTGGGGTTTGTTAATGTTTTGCAAACATTGTCGTAGCTACATCGCCGGCAAATCTGCTAAGCATTGCTTATACCGAAAGCTTTAACGCAAATAAAGTGTAATGTAAATATGACCTAAATTTCACACTGTGTTACCTAATCTCTAAGGCACACTTTTATTTATAATATTTAACTTTAAGCTTTATATTTAATAAACAAGATACTATATATTTTTTTTGGCGATTTTAAAAAATGTTAAAAATATTGACAGAGAAACATATTTTCGTGAATCCCATTAAATTTTAAATCTTGATTATTTTTGAACTTTATTTAAAATAAAACATATATTTGTTAAACCCTAATAATGTGTTGTTACTTTTCTATTTTGTTTTTGGATGGTAGTAGCAAATATCACAGTATATTTTCATTTTATCATAATTTTACAGCATATGATAAGCAGTTGTTTATATTAGAGCTGTGTAAAGTTACAAAAAGATAATACAGTACGATAAGTACTCTTTATTAGTTGTTATTTACCATAAAAAGATACAAAATTTGGTTATTTTCCGGTAAGGGTTTGCTTTACTTACGTCTTATGTCTTATATTAAAATACTGAAAATACAAATATCAAGAAGGACTTTAAAAAACTTTGTTAGAAATTTATATAATTTTTTTAGTGCCGTGTATTTTTTAGGAATTATTTCTACTTTTAAGATTGTTACTGCCTACATCTGCCAGATATTTCATATTTTTCACTTTTTTGTTTTTAAAAGCCAAATCTCCCATGGGGTCCTATATAAAAAAACATATAACTCTAGTTAGCAATCTTTAACCGGATTATAAAAATAAAACTATAATTTCTTAGAGTTACTAACAAATACTAAACTGCCTATATGCAAATAATTTTTAATATGTTTTTTTTTGTTTTAAGTTCTAAAGCCTAGTTTTACATTTCTAGTCCTGTGTGAGTTTAGGGTCAGCTAGTGGTTTATTCAAAATAAGAGATATACAAACACAATCAAAGCTAGAACTGTATTTAAGCTTGGTTCAAGGTTCACCTTTACCTTTGGTTTAATTAAAGTTTAGGGTAGTTAAACATCATTTTACATGCAAAAAATAAACAATTACAGTTTTTATAAGGAACTTTCCAAAATAAATTATGTGGGAGAACTAAGCTACGATGAGAAATTTTCAGAATTGGTAAATATATTACTACAGGAAAAAGTTCAAGGACTTCAAATGTTTTAAGAAGAACGACACTACTTTCAAAAGTGTACGGACGAGGATTTTATTAAACGATTTACCCTATCCAAAAATGGGATCTACTTTATTTTAACCCAGATACAACATCTTATCGCTTCCACAACAGAAAGTTTTCGTATTGGTTAAATTAAGTATGAAAGTTAAGATTTTATGCTACATGATCCTTTTTGTAAGTATGTGGAAAGTATTGGAATTCACAGGAGCACAACTCCTGGCGTACTCTGAAATGTAAGCATATTAAAACACCATTCCCAGAGGAAAAAATAAGACATAAGATGGAACTCTAGTAGCATAGAGAAATGTCCTTCGTCTTTCTGTAATACCGACTTTGCAAAATATTTTAGCTTTGCTTTTTAATCCGACAATACTACACTGTGCACAAACAATATTATAAAGCTAGGTTTAACTAAACTTCAGCCCAAGTTAAGATGTGAAACGCTGTGAAAAAACAGTGAAAGTTCAGAGCGACTCGTAGTTTAACTAGACTTGTTGTTGAACTTTAATTGTAAAATCGAGCCTATATCATATTGTATTGCAAGTTCTTGTTTTAATGAATTATACCTCTATTTTTACTAGCTTTAAAAGGAACTATAGGTTTTTGGTAAAATTGCATTTTTACTTAAACTAGTAAAACAATTGCTACTTTTATTAATATTTACAAATATTTTTTACAACTGCTTGTAGAGGCAGAAGTTTTTTGCTGCTAAGTCGGTTTTTAAAATACTATATTGAGTCAGAACTTAAGAAAACAAATTCTAGTTTTGTTAGTTTATTTAGTACATAGTTACTATATTTTTTATTATGCCTATACATTTTTTATAAATATATTCTATAATAATTCTATTTTAATAAGTATTTTAAAAAATTATATTAATATATTTAAAATATATTTAAATATATTTTTTTATTTAAAAACATGCTTAGACTTTTGGGTAGAAAATAAATGCGGTTGGTAATTGGATGGGTGACCGCCAGTGAACACCGTGTGCCTTTGGCTATGGTTCGAAACCCACGTAAAACAGTAGGTCCCGTCTGGATGACATTACCTGGACGCAATATGGGGGATTGTTTAGAGGTCGTAGTTATTTGTATAACGTTCGTGGTGGCAATACCGCGTCTAAAAGCTTACGTGGAATGCAATATCTGCATAAGATGTTAGTAAGCTAAAATCAGCTGAAACCAGAACTCGAGTAGTGGAATTACATCCACTACCTCCCTCTTTACTGCCGATAAGGTGTTAGTAAGCTGAAATCAGCTGAAACCAGAACTCGAGGAGTGGAAATACATCCACTATCTCCCTCTCCACTGCCTTATCGAGGAGTGGAATTACATCCACTACCTCCCTCACCACTTTAGGGAGGGAAAATCAGCTGAAACCAGAACTCGAGGAGTGGAATTACATCCACTATCTCCCTCTCCACTGCCTTATCGAGGAGTGGAATAACATCCACTATCTCCCTCTCCACTGCCTTATCGAGGAGTGGAATTACATCCACTACCTCCTCTCCACTGCCTTAGGGAGGGAGAGGGAGGTAGTGGATTTAATTCCACTCCTCGATAAGGCAGTGGACAGGGAGGTAGTGGATGTAATTCCACTCCTTGAGTTCTGGTTTCAGCTGATTTTAGCTTACTAACACCTTATCGGGCTACTCAAGGGCGGGTTAAGGCCTTCAAGCACCGTTCGGCAATATCTGCATGTTTCAGTGCTTGGACAGGGTTAACGGAAATGGATAAAATGAGTAAAACATCTAGAAACCCGGCACACACGGTACTTAGTACTTAGGCTCCATATAAGCCTTTGTAAGCGGCCATAAGGAATTAAAAAAAAAATGTTAAAAATATTGACAGAGAAACATATTATTGTGAATCCCATTAAATTTCAAATCTTAATTATTTTTCAACTTTATTTAAAATAAAATATATATTTGTTAAACCCTAATAATGTGTTGCAACTTTCCTATTTTGTTTTTGGATAGTACTTGCAGATATCACAGTATATTTTAATTTTATGATAATTTTACAGCATATGATACGCAGTTATTTATATTAGAGCTGTGTAAAGCAAAAAAGTATTTGTTTAAAACAGCAGTAATTCTTAAACATAATGTGTTTATAGTTATATTTATGCGCATGCAAAGTCAGTTTATTAATTTAGTTCCTGCATAACTGCATATTTACATAAAACACTGTTAGAGGTTTAGTTACCATTTATATATTTTTTAACGGTCTTTACTTTTGTTCTAGGACATATGCAAACGAGAAAAAGCGAAAATGTGGATTCACTATAAGCCATCATTATTTCAACATATTGGAACACATTCGTCGCTTAAAGGAAAGGTACAAAAACTTAAGGTAAGAATGTTTCAAATACTTTAAAGTTAAAAAAAGATTTTTTAACAGTTTTTTAGAAACCTTTTTTTTAATTAATTTTTCTATTATTCTTTTTTGCTTATATTTTTTTATCTTGCAACAGTCCATGAAGGCTGAATGCTTGAGTACTATCATACCGTGGGTGTTTTAAGTTTGGTAAGATATAGTTTATTAAAGGGGTGGTTAATGTTATTGTATGTGATTTGTCCTATTTAAAATATTACATAGTGCTATAAAAGTATTAAAAAAATTGAGCATATCTTTTTTTTTACCAATTTTGTAGGTCTTAAAATAATTTACTATTAAATTTAAAGTAAAGTCTTTATTTAGAGTACTAAAAAATTAAGTTTGTTTAACTTGAAAACAGTAAAGACATAAAGCCGCCCAAATCAAGGAGAAGTTGGATACCTATTAATCTCAGTAAGTCCTTCAATATATCAAGCACTTAAAATTGTCAAAAGCACATTTTCAAATTATGTTTGTATTTAAAATATTTAAATAATGCTATTGTGCAGAAAAAGTGGTTATTTGTTTTAAAATTAAACATTTTGTTTGGGTCTTATGAGGTGAAATTCTAAATATTAAGTAGGTGAGGTAGGTTTAAAGCCAGTGGACTTTTTACGCCCTCCACTTCGACAGCTCGGTCTATTGTGGCTCACACCTTTTTATATTTTTCCCAATAGGATCGGACTTCTAATGAATTCCGTCATGCCCTCCTTTTCCGGTCTAGTGACGTGGGTAGCTACCATGTCCTTGTTACAGGAACCAGATGTTTTTTCTGAGGCCGCATCTTCGGCCTTACCCTATGAAAACGGTCCTATCCGACCGCTTTCTGTTTGAAGTCAGTAAACCCTTTTCCCTTTAAAGCGGTTCTGTCCACCTTTTGTTTGGATTTAGGGATCCCTTCCTAAGCAACTGTTTATTCAAGATGGATTAGCCCTCCCCGTAAAACAGGCGCCGGTGACTTCAGGGGCACCTTTCGAAACGGATTCACCCGTTTCGGTCTGCGCACCTTTGTAAGTTTTTTCCTATGAAAGCGGTCTGTCCGCTTTCTGTTTGGAGCTAGGGAAGTTATAGTCCACCACGGCAGAGCCCCGCATTACCGCAGTAAGGCTAGATACTCTGAGAGGTCGCCCTGTATCTCAAAGGCACAGGATGTCATTCACTCATCATCACGGTATGCTAACACCTTGAGTTAAGCCTTGTGTTCATCTTAGCTCCGGATCTCGTTCCACACGCTAGCCAAAAGAGTTGTCGATAACCAGCAACTCTAGCGCATGTTCCAAAAAATCCTACTGGGCTCAACCACGACAACGATGCCTGAACACAGCGGTTGGGTTCTAAATATTAAATCATTATTCAGTTTAAAAGATTTAATGCCGAAATAAACAACCTTAAGATTGCGATTTTCTAATGTAAATATTTTCGTTCAGATATGTAGAAAAACTAAGTAAAATGTTAGCAAGTTTGCATCAAAATTAATGTCAGATTCGAGTATTTTTATGTTATAAATAATTATTTCTTTTTGGGTAGTATTTTTTACCTCTTAATGCAAATATTACTGTTAACCTCTTTAAAAATATAAGGTTGTTTGGAGTTATATTTCTTTACCATTTTTTTATCGAACTGTCGTCAAAAGCAACAAAAACCAGTTATTTAAATTACTGTATATTTGTACTTATATAATTAATACATGTCAGATACCTATTATTTTTTACTTTACGTAATTGTATTTAACGCCTATAATTTTTGCATTGTTATACTTTACCATATCTTTCTTTTGGTTCCACTACCTTTTTGATGGCTGTTCCTATATCTTAAGAAATTGAAAGTCTTATTTTGGAGAACCAAGGTTTTAAAAGCATATTCTTGATGTACTTACACATATATATTTAAAATTTACAAAATTTTATGAAGTATGTAAACGTTATAAGTAGATTATTAATTATTAAAAAAATAATAATATAGTCATTTATGGTATTTTACAAAACCCTCTTATGGCTGTATCTGAACCAAGTACAAATATATAAAACTGCTTGCATCTTTATTCTAAATAAATTATAAAGGTACTATTATATCCATTATTATTATGTCCCTTTTTATTTCCGTAAAATTATGTTTAAAAACTAAAATAAAACATTCCAGACCATTAAGTGGCATGTCTTATCTAAGAGACAGACTATTTCCATTTAATATAAAATTTCCGCTACAATTTCCGCAAAATGTTGCCAGTCAGCAAGTCATTTTTTAGACCGACTCGACCATTTTATATGAAATTGCAGATATATTTTCAGGAAAAAAGTTAATTATACTAATGCCTTATAAAGCTTTAGTAAAACGCTTGACACATTTTGTAGCACGGTAGTAAAATAATTTGGTTCTTAAAATAAATTAATTAAATATTTGGACTTTTTTATATTTTCTTTATTAATTTATTTCTTTCACATTCGAATCCTGGTATCTTGTAAAAAACAAATATACCTGTAGAAAAAGCCAACTTTTTTTTTCATTCAGCTTTGATTAAATTTAGTTACCTTATTCATTTTCTTGTTTGTTTTTCCATTTTCTTTCGCTATAATTTTAGTACGTAAAATGATTTTAAGTTTTTTACACGCACATTATTATTAATAAAATATTTGCCTTGTCAAAAGAAATATTTGTAAAATTTTACAGTTCTGCTTAATATCGTGGCAACAAACCTAAACCTAAGAATTGACTAAAAAGATAGAATATATAAAATATTCTGTAAAGAAATAAAAGTTTGAATCTTTTTAATGTTCCTAGGAATGGATCAGTAATTTTTTTTAAATAACGGTTAAGCAATAAAAAAGATCGGTATATTAAAAAATTTAATACTTTACGACTTAATTAGACTTAGAAAATAGTTAAATATGGAATAATTATAATCAAAATCAAAATTTAAATCTTTCATAAACTATTTTTATTGGCTAGTACAATATATAAAGAACATAGGACAATTGTAACAAAATCAATGCAATATTTTAATTTGGACAATATCAACATGTCATTGTGTTTTTGTTTATTTTTTTATAAGAAGTTTATATGTTTATAAAAGTTTTTATTTAACGCAGTTGTGCTAGATAAAAAAAATTAATTCTGCCCTTCATTACAAAAAGTTTTTAAAATTGCTGATCTTTAGGTCATAGAAATAACTATAAAGATCAATGAATAAACACCTAGGCTTATATCAGGTAAGACGCCAGCTGGAATCTGGTTGAGTATCATACCACCTTTATATCGTGCCAACAAACCTAAACCTGAGAATTGACTAAAAAATAGAAATCCAGTAAAATTTTACAAATACATTTTAATTTATTATAATAAAGTACGGAAAAGTCCACATAGCCTTCTGCCCCAGTACTGGATTTTCATACCACCAACCTTTTTAATTGATGCGCATCTGCACCACTGTTGGCTAGTAAGTTGGCAGCAGTTCTTCTAAACTCATGACCTGTAAAGCGTTTGATGTTTCCCAACTTTAAAAATATTGCTTTTTTCGGAAAATAGGCTTTTGTATTGTGCCCTATTGGTTGATTTTTTCCGTCCCTCCTCTAATCTGAACGAAAAGTCTATCGATTTTTATGTCTCTTCGGAGTATTATAAAATATTAAACAATTTTGATCCGTCTTGAATCAGTAATGAAAAATGATCTACCTATATGTGTTTTGGAATCTGGAATTTTAACTTATTTTTTTCCAACATACCTATGTCAGCCATTTTGATTTTTACCATTTAATCTGTTCGACATGCTTCTGAGACGCCCACCAGTAGTGCTACCTGAAACAATAAGGAAATAAATTAAAAAAAACAATACTTTTTATTTTGTTATTTTCCAGATATAAAAGCCATGTTTAAAAAGCCTTCTATATTCTTTTTTGCAAATATGTTGAATTTTTTGGGTTATAAAAATGTCGCTTTTGTAATTTTCAGCATTATATGTTGCCTATAAGGTGGATGTTTTCTTCTACATCCTTCGCTCTCTAAAATACGCCAGTAAGTCATTTTCTGAGCTTAAAATCTTAACCGCTTTTGCCTCATACCCTATCAGGTAAGCAGCAAAGGTCTTTAGGTATCGAGCCTTGTTTTTTGGGCACCAAACATTAAGATGCCACATATTCGGAGTTCCCAATTTCAGACGGGATGCAGCTTAATTCTTTTTTAGACATTTTTTTTGCTGTTTTTGGCCCAAATCGCAAAACAGTTTAAAAAACGTTAAAAAACCGACATATCTAAAACTGACACATTTGTTACGTTCGAGTCTCAGTTAGCTGACTAATCTCTCGACGATAATGAAACACTTTCCACACCGGTGTAAAATACACTATTACTTTATTCTCAATCAAGTACTAGTTTCAGTAAATAAACAATTTTTCTAATTAGATAATCACCTTTTTAAAATGCTTTTACAGTTTAAAAGATCGCAGTTAAAAGTGTCCTGAAAAACTTGGAAGAAAAAGTGTTATTTAATGATCCAATGATATGAATTATATAGTCTGTCTCAAAGTATACCGTGTTAGCTCTTGACTTCATTTATGGATTATACCTGCCGACAGCAATAAAACTGCGGATCGGTAGGTATTAAAGGACAGAACATTAGGGACGGACTTTAATAATATAAAGATTTATAATTTATTGTTTATTTAGGTAAGTATAATCTTAAAATTACATTAAAAAATTAAATATATGCAAAGTTTTAATAAATTTATTACTGCATTATCTTTACATAATTACATTTTTGATCTAAATATCTAAATCTAATTCTGTTTTACTATCAAAGTCATCATTGAGATTAATTACAATAGGATTTATGTAAATGAAATGTAAGAGTCCTCAATTTTTATAATGTGCTGTAGTGAATTTTTCCAGCTTTCAACTGGTATGTTAGTAATTTTTTATCGAATTTATAAAACTGGGACTTAAAGTAGGTGTAACATTTTCTGCTCTGATCTTTGATTTTACTTGGTTCCACAAATGCTCTATGGGGTTAAACATACAGTGATACGGAGGAAGCCGTAAGACGCCTGTTTAGCCAAATTATCACATACATATTGTTTTTTAATTGCATATAAATTTAGGACTTTCAAAGGATGCGTTTTTTGTAACTAAATTCAAAATAAATATCATTTTCTAACAAATATTCCTGGATTTCAGTTTTTGAACTTGATGAAGCTGGTGCTTTGTGTAGCAGACGGCTGTGGTAGCTTGCGTTATCCATGACAATAACACTGTTGTTTGGAATATTTTTTAAAAGATAATTTTGAAACCAGTTTTCAGAAAGTTCTGCACTTGTATCCTCATGATAATCCATGCTAGAATCCTTAATATTCTTTGCAGACAACAGCAAGCAGTTTGGGACAAATCCGTCTTCTGAAACAGCGTGTATTATGGTAATGCGTTTTCCTTTATTTGAAGGTGCTTTCGTCTGACAGTTTTGACTGGAATCAACCCATCCTTTGGATACTGTGTCGTGTGTATCGAACCATGTTTCATCAAGGTAAATTATGGATCTGTTTTCTAACCTATATCTTTTAATTTCTTGAAGGTAATTAAATCTCCAAGTGCGTAATCTAGGCGATTCAATTACTACTTGTCTTTTGTCTATTTTGCGGTATTTAAAGCCCATTTAACAAACAACTCTATGGAGGGTGGCGCGGCTCATATTTATATTGATTTCGTCTTCGTCTAGCTTCTTTTTTAGTTTATTCAAGGTAGGAATAACTCCGCTTTCATAAAGACAATATATTTTCTTTCTTATTAGGTCCTGATCACTATTGTCTATACGGTGAAATTGAAAATCACTAAGTTTTTTTCTTTTGTTCAATTCTTTACTAATAATAATATCCCTTATCGATGATATTGGAGTTTTTGGCAGACAGGTTTCTTTTAATGCTACCTGTTTAATTAAACCTCTACGGATTAAAGTTTTATACACATTTTCTACAACCTTTATTGCATCTATTGACAAATGATTTCGACGCGACATAGTTATATTCTCGTAAAACACCTTTTTCGAAACGCACAGTAAAATAGGTTATTCAACACTGCCATTAGCCAAAATATTTATATGCCTAATGGTTAATACTCAAGAAATACCTGGCCCACCTCTGCCCTTATGAACAAATGGGTTACCCAATAACAATAGGTAATAAAATCGTTAAAGGTTTATTGGGGTATGGTCCGTCAAACGCCATAACGATATACTTTGAGACAGACATACCAGAAAATTACACAGGTTCAACTTGTGTTAAAGACACTGGAAAATGAGATATTTAAAAATATAAGAGTTTTTATTTTTAAACTATGTGACTGTAGTTTACCCAAAGTTAACAATCGCTATTTACATCCTGCTCACTTTGCCCATCTTTGTTGTAACTGCTGAAGATCTTCTTTAAAAGTAGAACAGGGGATATTATATTTTGTCGTTTAAGAAATACCCCATTTATTTTTCGTTTGTAAGTCTTTTGTATTTTTTTTAAGTTGTTATTGACATTGACAAATTTGACTTCTTTATAGGAATTTAACTTTTTTAAATAAAGAGGGGCAAGCTACAATGCAGATTTCCTACTATGGAATTTAGATGATATCATAAAAAGCAATATTTTAAGTTAAAAAAAATCAATTTTAATCAAATGGTTAACTTCATTTAGTTAGAAAAAATATTAAAGTTTTTAGGTAAGTACATTAAAGTACTATTTTAAATGGAAACTATTAATGACAATGCACGTGTAGTTATTTACTATTTTAAAACTAGCTAGAAAAACTAATACAAAAATTGTATCTGCTAATGACCGATATTGTCGTTCCGTGACAGCTCGACATTTATTAATCTTGGTTTTAATGAAAATAGGTTAGGCTTTAACCATTAAAAACTCGTAGCATTTTTACTTGAAAAATAACGATTGATTGATCAAAGTAATTGAAGCGACGAAGACTAATAAAGTCTGTATTGGAGTTTGAACAAGATTGATCACAATAAATGAGTTTAAAGTAAAATTGATTGGGAAATAAAAAGCTAAGTTAAGTGTTGTGATGGTTGACAACACTGTATTGTAAGATTTAGGAAACTTTGTGGGTTTTCAGAAATAATATTTTATTATAAAAATAATAATAAAAGATGACATTTGCATATTTAAAAAGAAAACACAAAAATATATAAGATATTTAAAATTGGAACAAATAAAATTAAGTTGTAACGAAAGATAAAGTAAAAAATCTACCTTTTAGTCATAAGCAGATGTTCGATGTTAAGCTGATTAAGGGTGTTTAATTAAAATTAAAAAATATTATATGGTATTATTTAATTTTATCTGCCAGTCCTCAGTAACTTCTTTTAACCAATTGATAACACGATATCTGAAACGTATCAATAACTTTTTTATTTTTTAATATGGGAAAATAAAATTTGGTTTGTCGATATATAACCTAAAACTGCATTGAATGACGGATTCAATTGTTTTTGATAATTTCCGGAAATGGAACACCCTGTATTTTTTTATCTATTCGATAGAAAATGACATCCCAAATACAATGACACCCCATGTGTCAAATTTTGACATTTTCCTTTAAAAATATTTAATTTTTTAAAATTTAATCTAGAGTGCCATGACATCGTTAAAACAACCAATTTTGAGTTCAGGAGGCTGGAAAAATAGTTTGAATTATCTTTCGTATTTTATGTCTTTTCCAGAAAGGTAAATAGATTCCAAAATTTTATTTCTAGACATAACTCATTGTTTTCAAATGGAACGATAGTGGCTCGTTGCCATATTTAAAAAGAACATTTTCTTGTGGATAATTTGATACCCCACACTTAATATTTTAAATTAAATCAACACTAAAAAAGCTAAAAAATAGGCATTGTAGTTGTTGCTTATAAGGATAATAAGTATTTTGTTATTATTAATAATTATTATATTTACAGGTATTTAAATCAAAATGCCCTATTAATAAACACAGCAATACCTTTTAATAACTAACTCGCATTTAATTATAAGACATCATTAACATCATTGTTTAGCATTAACATTTTTGTTTATTTCCAAGCCTACCTGACGAAATGAATATGACTCTTTTCGAATGCCACGGACCGGATGTTTTTTTGCTTCTTTAGTGTTGATTTAACTTAAAATATTAAGTGTGGGGTATCAAATTATTCACAAAAAAATGCTCTTTTCAAATATGCCAACGAGCCACCATCGTTCTATTTGAAAAAAAATGAGTTATGTCCAGACATAAAATTTTTTACTCCTTTTAACTTCCTGGAAAAAATAAAATACGTCAGATAATTAAAACTATTTTTTCATGCCGTCATAGCATTCTAGATTGGATTTTTAAAATATTAAATTATTTTAAAGAAAAATGTTAAAAGTTGACATATGGGGTGTCATTGTATTTAGGATGTCATTTTCTATCGAATGGGTAAAAAAAATACAGGGTGTTCCATTTAAAATTCAAAAGTTAAGGTCATTTCGAAACGAATCGTAAACAATTGAACACGTCATTTAGCATTTTAGGTGTATATCGACACGCCAAATTATTCCATCTTAAAAAAAAAAAGTATAGGGGGAAACTTGAACACCAAATTATATATATATATATATATATAGTATATATATATTATATATATATATATATATATATATATATATATATATATATATATATATATATATATATATAATAATATATATATATATATATATATATATAATATATATATATATATTATATATATATATATAATAAATATATTTATATTAAATTATATTTTATTTTATATTTTATATATATATAGTATAACAGTAAATTTAGATTTTTGATTTATCGAAATATCTGATAAAAACTTTTGCTACTTCAAGAGTAAGAGGGATACAAATATTTAAATATTTTATACGGGGTGTTCAGAAAATTGAAAAAACTTAAAATGGTACAAGAGTAAAGTGCATTTATTTGATAAGATATGGAAATAAGTTACTAGGAAAAGTTGTTCAAAATTAAAAGGTATCTCTTATACCAATTTTTAAAAAAATCGGCCTACTTTTATTTATTTGTAATTAAATTTATTTTAATATCAATTTAAATTTTTAATATCAATTTTGTCAAATTTTTTGCTGTTAAGTAAGCATTTAAAGCTGACGTTACTGCGGCTAATGAATTATAAAAGCATGACACTTTCATTAAAGCTTGTCACTATCAGCGCCTACTAGTACAATAATGAGTTGTTAATTTGGAATTAGTTAATTAATATTATAATAATTTTATCACAAGTTAATAAAAGTAGGCCAATTTTTTGAATATTGATATAAGAAACTATCTTTTACTTTTGAACAACTTTTCCTAGTATCTTATTTATATCTTCTCAAATAAATGCACTTTACTCTTGAACCATTTAAGTTTTTTCAATTTTTGAGTACCGCGTATAAAATTTGTTAAATGTTTTATCCCAATCTTACTTTTAAAAAGTAGCAATTTTTTTAAGAGTAGTTTTTTTTTTGATAAAATTAAAAAATAAAGAAGTTTTTACTTCAACACCTTTTCCGTGGACGTACTGGTGTGCCACGGAAAAGGTGTTGAGTAAGAAAAACTTCTTTATTTTTAATTTTATCGAAAAAAGTTACTTAGATAAAAAATTTGTTACTTTTAGAGTAAGATTGGGATAAAAACATTTAACATATTTTATACGCGGTGTTTAGAAAATTGAAAAAACTTAAAATGGTACAAGAGTAAAATGCATTTATTTGCAAAGATATGGAAATAAGTTACTAGAAAAAGTTGTTCAAACGTAAAAGGTAGTCTCTAATACCAATTTTTAAAAATCGGCCCACTTTTATTTATTTGTAATTAAAATATCATTATCAATTAACTAATTTAAAATTTTTGTACTAGTAGGCGTTGATAGTGACAAGCTTTATTGACACTTGGCTTTTATAATTCATTAGCCGCAGTATTATTTAATTATATATATAAATATATATATATATATATATAATATATTATATAATAATATAATATATATATATATAAGTTTTCTACATCGAATTTATATTAATATATAGTATGTATATTATATATTATTTATATTAATTATATATATATATATATAATATTATATATATATATATATATATTATATATATATATATATATATATATATATATATATATATATATATATATATATATATATATATATATATATATATATATATTTTAATTACGGTGACATCGGTAACCATTATATCTAGAACTTATCAGTTATCGGTATATTAAACTATTTTTTTGGGATCGATCGTAACATTAGTAATTTTAGTCTTTGCCAATTTTTCCGTAATAAGGTAAGACCTAGTAAGTAGATTTTTGGCGAATTTCAAATCTCTGTATAATCTGAATCTGATAGGATTAACCTTTCTGCTGATCCTTCAATGCCATAATAATCGCAACAAATAAAAGTTTCGTTTTATAAAATTATCATCCAATTAAAGTATTAGCATAAAGGGTAAAACTAGCAGATTCAGATTACATAGAAGTCTCAAATTCGCCAAAAATCGACCTACTAGGTTTTACTTTTCGGGAGACATTTGCCAAGAGTGTCAACTGAACTTAAATTATCTGTATAAAAAAAAACACTTTCTTTAGTATTTTTCTTAATTTACTAATATTTGCTTATTTTGATCTAATGGTACCCTTAGTTTACTAAAAATCTAATGATTCTGATAAAGTAAATTTTGCAAATAGTTAAAAAACGTAATCTACTACGTATCTGCTAAAAACTTAATTGGATAAATATGTACGTTGTCCTTTGGCTGGACCCCTTGAGCATGCCACCAGAGGTCCATGGATTTTTACAACGGTATTCGAAGTCTTTTGAGTCGCAGATCACGAAAAAATGGTTTTAAAGGCCAAAAGTGGTCCAATTTTGTTATTCGCAGTTATTGGTAATTTTTTGGGGTTTTTTTTATATTTTTTTCTTACAAATCGCCATTTTATAAAAAAATAGTTTAAACAAAAGTTGTAAAAAATTTAATTACTAACATTTTTCATGTTTTTCTGCTACTTTCTTGCACGTCGAGTAATCGACTAAAAGATGTTTATGCGCGGCCATTTCCTAACTCTTTTGCTGTTTTTTATAGATTATATTGCGATCACGATGATGTGCTTAAATTATAAAATTTAAAAAAAAATCGTCCAGAATTATTTAGCCTGTCTCTTGTTTTTCATTTGAAATGTAGGGGAGAGGGTATTGTGACGCGTGGGGTAATGCGACTCAGGTCGTGTTGTATAGTACTAGAACACATTTTATTGTATTTTTTGCATATTTGCAGTTTTGTATATAGGGATAACTACTACCTCAGAACTACCTTTCATAAGCAGTTGTCAAATCACAATCAAATTTACTTCTTATGTATAGAAGCTTAGCCCTTATTATTTGACCAATGGATACGCACGATAAATGTATCCTAATAATTAAAACATCAACATAGTTATTTATTTTAAGTACACAAAACAATTTTAAATACTACATACCATTAGCTATTATAACAAATAATTGAGATAATATGTTGCTTTTCCACTTGTATTCATATGTATGCTTGACTAATTCCTAACTATCAGACTGAACGTCTCTTGTCGCAAACTCTTAACATTTAAATCCATTTTTTTAACCTTTCAACTAGGTCAAAAGAAAGAATAATTTTAAATTCAGTCATTAGCAAATGCAATAAAACTTCAAGTTCACGAAATATTGCCAATCCGTTATCGCAATCCATTAAATATTTTGGTATTTTAATTAATTGTCAAGCTACTTTTAAAAACATGTTTCATTTGTGTTAACACCCTTAGCAGGTGTTAATCGAATACTGTGTAAAATATAAAATTAACAACTATATGATTATATATAATATATATATATATATATATATATATATATATATATATATATATATATATATATATATATATATATATATATATATATATATATATATATATAAAGGAAAAACCCAAACTTTTGTTAAAATATTTAATACAACGAGAATTCGAACAAGAAGCTTTTAAAATTAATTTTCGTTGATTTTGACGCCCATATAAAAGTAAAGGGGAAATTTTATTAAAATAACAATATAACCTGATTCAAAGGAGCAAACAAGATAAAGCTCGAATACAAGAGAAGTTTCACAAAGCTAACAGAAAGCTTGGAAACTGTCACTTTTGATATAAACTTGGAAATTTGAATGGAGTGTGACGCAATATTAAGCTATAAGTTTTGTTTGTATGGGTTGTGAAACAAATATAGTATCATAAAATCTTAAACTAAACAGAATTTATTGAATTGCTTTTAGGTACAGGGTGTCCTAAATTCAACTCTCATCATTGAGATTTTGGAAACTTGAAGAGATACGAGGTCGATTAAATGGAGGCAAAGTTGCGCAATTTAATGCTGATCAAAATGCCACCTTAAGACTTTTAAATACTTCCGCAGATTTAAAAAAAAAAATTCGAGTACTTTTTCTTTTCTATAAGACAGTGTTATTAGATTTACACACCGACGTTTTGTCTTCGAGGTGCCATCTTTAACTTAGTTTTTTTTTAAACACGGCCCTGATTTTTTTATTACGTATTTTAAGAGCTGAGGTCCCAAAACCAACAAGGTATCGTAGTTATTCGTAAAATTTATATTAATAGCAATTTCCATAAGAAACCATGTTTTAGAGAGAGAGAGAGAGAGAGAGAAATATTTTTTTTGTAGAAAAACGTTAAAATAATTTTTTCAAATAAGTGTGATACATCATTGGTTTTGGAGATTCTAAAAGCTCTTAAAATACGTATTAAAAATAAATATTTGTAATTATATTTTTTTATGACTCTATTTAAATAGATATAACAAAATAAATTTTACATTCTCATTGCTACTTTTTCTGTTCTACAAGACAGTGTTATTAGATTTACACACCGACGTCTTGTCTTTGAGCTGCCATCATTTACTTTGTTTTTTTAAATACGGCCCTGGATTTTTTATCACGTATTTTAAAAGCTAAGTTCCCAAAACCAACGATTCATCGCGCTTATTTAAAAAAATTATATAAATGGCAATTTCCATTGGAAACTATGTGTTAGAGAGAGAGACAACGAATAGATTTTTGGTAGAAAAACATAAAAATAACTTTTTTAAATAAGTGTAATACAACATTGGTTTTAGAATCCTCATCATCATCATTATCATCATAAAATACGTAATAGAAAATGCAGGGCCGTATTTAAAAAACAAGTTGATGATGGTAGCTCGGAGACAAAACGTCGGTGTGTAAATCTAATAACATTGTCTTATAGAACAGAAAAAGTAGCAATGAAAATGTAATATTTATTCTGTCATATCTATTTAGATAAACTCATAAAAAAATTATTACATTAAAAATTATTATTATTTTAATTATTGCGAATATTTTTTTTTTCAAAAATTTTGGGAAGAATTTAGCGTTTTTAAACTTTTAAGGTGGCATTTTGAATACAATTAAATTTCTTAACTTTACCTTTATTTATTTGATTTCGTATCTCTTCAAGTTTCCGAGATCCCAATGATGAAAATCGAGTTTAGGACACTCTGTTGATGACCTAGAGAGTTAATCACTATAGATTTGTTAAAACTAATTAAAAAGAACGCCATTTTTACTTTTAAAACTTTGAAATCAAATAATTTAGGTTTATATTAAAAACAATTGAAGATTTATAATTTTTCTGAAACCACAAAAATATAAAGAGAACATTAATTTTTTAGTAACATTGATTTTTTTCTATTCCACCTTAACTTTAAGATTACACAACCTCTAGTGAAAATTATAATAGTAACTTTATGGAGACAATTGCACATACACATTCTATTTTAGCTAAGTACGTCAATTTTCACTTGCGTCTAGAAAAACCCGGATATTATGGCTGGCGCGTTTCTTGACAGCGTTGACGCATGTCTAATATAATGTAACGAATTTGTCATAACCTAATAAATTAAATTTTAATGTATAAAGTAATAATTTGGTGTATTTTCTTATACGAACCCGCATTTTCACGTCTTGAATATAATTGGAGGAAAAAAAAAGCCGCTTTAACTAACCCGAACTAAACATGACCGACTGGAACTTGGGGCTTTTAAATTTATCTAAGTTATGTGAAAAAGTTATAAACAAAATTTTAACAACGTATTAGAAAAAACCCGGGGAATATATAATTACACTTTTAAATAAACATACAACTTTTACAATATGAAAAATAATAAAAATTTTGTTAATCATTTCTATTTAGGGCTAATTACGACAAATTCAAAAGACTTTATTTTTGGTCGGTAATGGTTAGTTCTGGTGAATTAAAGTTGCTTTTTATTTTTCCCAATTATATTTTAGACATAAAAATGCGGAGACATATTAGAAAAGAACCATTATTTGTTTTTAACAACCTGTTTTATATTTTTGCTATTATATTGTATTTTGAGTCGGCCTAAAATGAGTGATAGTTTGCAGTCAACTTTTATTGGTGGTATTTGCGAGTTTGCAACCAGCATTATAATAAGCATGATAAGTCAAGTAACAAAACCCTATTGCGACAATATATATGAGACAAACATATTTTTATTTACCGCATTCTAATTGCAAAAATTAAGTCGGTACTTTTTTACAATAAATGCGTTATTTGGAAAAGGCCTACTTTTCAAATTACGCGCTTAGTTTCTGCATAATAAAGTATGTTTCATGTGTCAACTCGCCAGCCATAATATCCGGGGTTTCTCTAGACGCGAGTTCAATTTTCAATTGATTTTGAAGGTTTTAAGCGCGTCATAAAGCAAAACGGAAATCTTTGAAAGTCTTTTGTAATAACTAAACGGGCCTTTTTAATTTAAAGAAAATATATTAATATCATATATAAATATTTTTATGTAAAAAAACATAAAAGTTTTAATACACCAGCTAGTATGCCTTACAAAAATATTGATTATCCTATATGATATACATTTGTTTAAGGGATTTGTTGACATCTCTAAAAACCAATCATTTTTCACGTAGCAGGTGCTAGAGTAAATTTATTTACTCACCTTAAATTTATATTAAATTTATTACATATTTAAACAGCTTATTTTTGAAAGAACAAAAAAATTAAATTAATATTACTCTACAGAATTTAAACATTTTCAACGAAAAATTCTCATGTCTAACAAAATTGGGATAATATGGTGTAATAGCTTTATTAAAATAGCTCAAGGGTGGCACCCTTTTGATGGAATTTTCAGGGTATTGGGAAAACTACAGGAGAGCAAATCTGATGGCACATTCTTGAGTTCGATTTTCGAAACAAGTACAACATTGAAAACGCCTATAACTTGATTCCTCTTAGAGATACAGGGCATTTTTCAAATTTTGACGATTTCGGTACACCTCTGTATCGTACTTGTTTGTAAAAATGGAAAAAAAGTAGAAAGCAAGTTTTTGTAGAATTTTACGTAGAATTTAGTGGCGTACTCAAGTTATTTTTGTCTGTGACGGTTTTAAATATATAATGCAAAGTGGCCTTTTTTTAAATGGGACACCCTGTATATTATTGTACTATTTGTTTTAAAGTAAAATTAACTTATTATAAATACTACAGACTTTATATTTATTTTCAAAAAAAAATCGTTATTTGTAAAAAAAAATATTTAAAAAAAAACATTAAAAACCCAAGCATTGTATTTTAATTTTGCACACCTTGTATAATATTTTATTATTTTTTTAAATCTTTAGTATCATTGTTTAATAATTGATTACGTTCAATAACTTAGTTATTTATTATATATTTTTAACGATCCATAGGTAACTAGGCATACATCTGTAAAGCATTTCATTGTTTTCCCGCTCTCAATATAACATTTAATAATATTATAAGTATATTTTAAAGTTTTTAAACTTTATTTTGTTTTAATCAAAATTTAAGAATACGAAAATCTGGCAGTATGTAATTCTTAATTTTTACTTAAATATTATACCAAACATTGCAACGTTTTATGCCAGCTTGCAATCTACTAAACAAAATGCGTAGTAATAATCAACTTAAGAAGTAATGAGTTAATTGCAAATTAAATACTAAATTCTTATACAGGGTGTGCAAAATTTAAACCCTATGAGATTTTTACTGAATTTTTTACAAATAACCAATTTTTTTCAAAATACATATAAAGTGTAGAGTATTAATAAATAGGTGATTTCATTGAAAAATATAATAATATACAGGGTATACCATTTAAAAAAGGTAACTTTGGATTATTTTCTTAAAACTGTAAAATAAAAAAGAATTAGGTACTCCATTGGCTGCTTTGTAAAATTTTTCATAAATATGCTATTTACGATTTTTTTTTTATTTTATTAACAACCGAAATACAAAAGTGTACTCAACTCGTCAAAATTTCAAAAACGCCCTGTATCTTCGAGACAAATTAAGTTAGCAGCGATCTTTTTCTACCTCTGCAGTTATTTCAAAACTCGAACTTGAAAACGTGCCAGTAGATTTGCTCTCTTTGGTATTATAATAATACCCTAAAAATCAATCGAAAAGGCGCCACCCTGTACATCAATAGTTGTCAAATAATTTGGCATGTCAACAAATATTAAAAAATATTTTTCTAAAATTTTATTGACGGTATTATAAATTGACATGAGATATATATATATATATATATATATATATATATATATATATATATATATATATATATATATATATTTTTTTAAAAATATATATATATATATATATATATATATATATATATATATATATATATATATATATATATATATATATATATATATATATATATATATATATATATATATATATCGGAACGAAATATACCCAGCCTTTATTATATTTAAATAAAAAATATATTTAAACTTTAGGATGCTATAATATACATAAGACTTTTGGATATTATAACATATCTATACTTCCGTTTAACCGGAAACGACATCAACTTTGATTATTTCAATGGAATACCGTATTTTTAAATTTGATTACGAATATTTCTGATATAAAATGTATATTTTTCCTATACCTATCTCTGTATTTGAAAATGGCGATTGATGTCCAAACCGCATATTATGAGTTATATGGGAAAACAAATAAATGATATAAAAATTATTATGAATTTAATTTTTTAATTTACGGGGGTCATAATAAAAACTTTACGAAGGAAAATTTTCCAATAAGTTTTCCCAAAAATTTAAATGCAACACCCCTGTTATTTTTAAATTTGATTTACGGCCATTCTAATATAAAATCTATATTATATCCTATACCTATCTTTGTTAGTTTTTGAGAAAATGGCGATTGAAGATGTCCAAACGACCGCATATTATGCAGTTATAGGGAAAAAAATAAACGTTAGAAACATTTAGTATTTTTTAATTTAATATTAAATTATTTTTTAATTAACTACTTAAATAAAAAACTAATATTAAAATAACAAAATTGCTCCAAAGAGATGGCCTGAATTATTTTAGGCTTATTAACGTTTCTAACGTTTATTTTTTTCCCCTATAACTGCATAATATGCGGTCGTTTGGACATCTTCAATCGCCATTTTCTCAAAAACTAACAAAGATAGGTATAGGATATAATATAGATTTTATATTAGGAATGAGCTGTAGAATCCAAATTTAAAAAAGTATACAGGGTGTTGCATTTAAATTTTTGAAGTAACATTATTGGAAAAGTCAATTTTCGCAGCACTTCCGGTAAAGCCGGAAGTAGTTTTATTATGACCTCCACAGATAGAGTCTCCAGAAAAAATTAAATTAAACATAATAATTTTTTATATCATTTATTTGTTTTCCCATAAAACTGCATAATATGCGGTAGTTTGGACATCTTTAATCGCCATTTTCTCAAAAACTAGCAGAGATAGGTATAGGATATAATATACATTTTATATCAGAAATGATTCGTAGAATCCAAATTTAAAAAAATATACAGGGTATTCCATTGAAAAAATCATGATGTCGTTTCCGGTTAAACCGGAAGTGATAGAGACATGTTATAATATCCAAAATCAGCATCTTATGACATATTATAGCATTCTAAAATTTGAAAGCTATATGTTTTTATTCAAGAAAAAAAAAGACTGGGTAGTGATTTCGTTGTTACCCGTATATATATATATATATATATATATATATATATATATATATATATATATATATATATATATATATAATATATATATATATATATATATATATATATATATATATATATATATATATATAATTAATGGCAATATTTGTGAGTATGAGGTCTAGAGAAAAGTTTTTAATTATTTTTTTTATTGCTAATAATCCTTAACATTTGTGCTATATAGATATTTTAAAAGATAATAGTGTAATGCTCCAGCACACCATTTAGGAATTATAATGCTTTTAATAGAGCTTATCAGTATTCCATTAACATATAAAATAGGTTATCTTGTACCATTTATAGAGCCATAATTAGTGTTAGAAATTTAGCATAAATAAGTTAAGCATCGTCGGAAAATTTAGCATTGTCGGTAAATTAAATTACATTATTTATAACCGAGGCAAAGCGTTTTATGTAGATACCTGGTATTTATTTTCTTTAATATGTTTATTTTAAATACTTCACGAGGGCATGAAGCCTAAGTACTAACAAACCGTAGCTTTCTTAGGTAAGTTAAGAGGTAATTTATTAACCTCGGACTGGAAGAAACAAAAACTCCTCAGGCCTCTGTTTCGAAAGCCTAGACGTTCTAAAGATAAATAAACGAACAAAGTGGAAAGTGCGGCGCCTCTTCAGATAGATGATCTATCGGGAGCTGCTGTAAAAGCCATTACAACGGCAATTTTTTTAGAGCAGAAACCGGGGAAATACTTAAAACGGGGACAGTCTGTAAGAGTGGAATTATTTATAAGGTAAACGGCTCTTCTCTAAACGGAATTAAGAATGCTAAGAGTTGTGGAAGGCGACATGGTTTCTAGAATTTCCTTATATGGAGCAATTTTATAGCCTTTATTTTTTAAGCTAAAAAAATTATAATAATAAAAATGAAATTTTAATATTTGAAAATGTATGCTGTATTCTGTATTTAAATTTAAAAAGATAATAAAAAAAAGAGCAATCGAATTTTTGCAGTTCTTATTTTTTTATAAAATACACTGCATAATATACTATATCAGACTTAATGGTTAAAAACTTTTATACAGATATTTAGAACCACCTTTTTTACATCGAAAAGTTAAACATCCCGGTTTTATTTTGTGAAATTGCACAAAAAGAGTTGACGACAAAAAGGATGAAAATCGATGTTTGAGCCAGAATAAGTTAATCTATAGAAAATATAGGTTTCTATAAGCCGGAGTTATTTTTTTACTTTACAGAAAAAAACGCTTGGAGTTAGAAAATATGTGTACTAATATAAAACCGCTGGAGGAATGTAAGTGTGAATTATGCCGAAGTTCTAGTTTACCGCTGATGATTACCCGTTCGGGCGTCGCGTGATTCCTGTAGAACTGTTGAATAGTTTTAATAAATATTTATCGGATAAATAATTTATTCATGAGATAAATAAACTTTAATGTAATTTTTGACAAAAAGGACCGATGTTGGTAACAAAAAAGCAGTAAAAAAACAAAAATCAGCCAAATAAAGCAAAAAATGCTATATTAATAAGATCCCCGTTTTTGTGAACAAAAAAGTATTTCACTTAAAGAAGCTAGCAATAAAAGTACAGTTTTAAATAACATTTATTTACAGTTTGTTTATTTCTTAAAATTTTCTAAATTTATTTCTCTTATTTAAAAATAAAACTAAATTATACTTATAACCTATACATTTCCGAAAAATGAAGTTTACTTAAAACAAAAATTTTGTTTAATGTATGTCCTAATTTAACTTACTATGAGGCAACCATGGATAAAATGTTCAACCAACATTATTTATAAAACAAAATTAAATTGTTCAAAAAAAATAACAATATTTAGCACGATGGTCACACATTGTGTGATTTTTTATTGACATTATTTTTAGTTAGTCTGTTTAATGATGTAAAGGTTTATGTTAACTTAACGGTGTAGACACATGTAATAAAAGCTTGGGTTTTTAATATGGTTTTTTGTCTGCGCGTTAATAAGATAATATTTAATTTATTTTTTATCGCTTAACTATTAAAGAAACCATTGGGGCTTTGTAATGTTTAATACCTTTTTTAGGTTAAATATTTACCCATTTTAAACATATATATTATGAGAATATTTGGTATACACTTAAATACCTGTCGGTTTTTGCCGTGCAGAAATTATATATCGCAGTGTTAATTTTTTTAAATTTTATCTTGTCCTGACTTAATGCAATCAATACGAAAAGTAAAGATATTTTTACCAAGTTAAAGTGTTCTACTCTCTTAATTTTAAATAGACTATAAAATAATAGATTTTGATAAATTCACTAACATTACTTTAATTGGTTAAAAATTTTTTTTATTCTTAACAAAGAATTTAATCCAATTGTTCCTTTACATAAGTATTTGCATTTCTTTTTTAAGACACTTTTAGTGAAGTTGCGCAAATTCTTATTTGGTCAGTGCATAAAATTTGATGCTAAAATTTGGTCTTATAAACTTATTTAAAATTAATTAATATTTAATTAAAAAAACATTACTTTAAACGATAAAAAAGTTTGCCTTTTATGATTGTGTTATTAGTTTTATTCAAATACATCTGGAAAAATTCTTTTTTTTCCATACAAGAAAAATAAGATATAAAGTCAAAATTTTATTGCACAAATAGCTTTCCAATATAATAAAAGTCCAGGTTATTTCAAAAAGATCAGATCACATAAAGGGTACATTGATATGATAGGTACTGCAAACCTTTCATATATTATTCCTTTATCATCTGGAAAAAAATGTCCTCTTTACTTTTTAATAAATTATATAGACTATGTGTATAAATATTATACAAATTTTGCCTTATTATTAATAATTAAACATGCACATAAATTAATTTTTAATAATTTAAAGATCTGGAAAGAAAGGCGAATCGTCTATAAATAAGTAAGAGAATCTCTACATTGTTGGGACAATCATACCGCTGCTAGTAAGGTATTGATATCATTTTCTTATCCCGAAATATATTCTTTAACTTAAATAGGCATTATATTACTAAAGTATGTAAATAAAGTAAAAATTAGACAGGGTGAGTCCGATATCCATCAAATGACATTTACCTACTTTTTAACTTAAATAACTTTTTTTAAAAATAAGTATAAAAAAATTATACTTTTAAAGATCATCGTACAAACGTATAAACGTACAAACATACAAACATGCAAACACACAAACACATAAACGTGCAAACATACACATGATACTAAAGCTGTTATAAAAAACAACAATATAAATAAACTAATTAGTGTTATAGAAAAAAGTTAAATGGCAAATTTGTAGTACGTCTAAAATACTATGAAAAAGACTTTTTCGTATCATTAATCACAACAAAGTTACAGGCTTTTTAATATTTATTTTTTCAAATTTTTGCTTTTACGAACTAAAATATCAACAAATTAGACAAAAAATTTGGTGTAAATTCGCTATTACATCAAGTTTGCAACAAAATTTGATAAGTAAGATATTTGGTATTATCAATAGTTAATAGTTACAGACTTATTTAGTCATATTCTTATGATTTTTTTAACTCTTCCATAAAAAATATTAATAAAGGACTTAAAATATCATTAAGATATTTTAAGTCCTTTATTAGATATTTCACAAACTTATACATAAGAAAAATACTAATACTTATACTATTTATTAATACATTTTTTGTTGTTTTAGAAAATGTTTTAATTTTTACATCCTGTTTGGTCGTGTCTTATATATATTCTTAAATAAAACATATACGGTAATATCCTTAAAAAACTCATCATTTTAAGGACATTGGTATTTAACTAGCCAGTAATGCTGGTAAAAATATTCATTTTCATATGTATATTTATATTATTTATATTAAATGTCTGTTATTAATCCAGAACCACATATTAAAACAGTTATAAAGTTTTTTTAAATAATTTTTATTATTTTTTTTTCATTTTATGATAAAAGTATTTACATTGCGAAACAAGGTCCTTGGCAATCCATGCTGGGTTACATTTAATTTTTTAATAAAGATAATAACTATTAGGCTACAAATTAAAAAGAAAACATATAAAACCCTAAAAATAGTAAAATATGGTAGGTGTGGGGGAAATAAAACTAATGCTTCGATGCTTTTAATGGGTATCATAAAATAAAAATACTAGCGGATTAAAAAGGTTAAAATCTTAAAGTCTCTTTTTTTCTTATACAGCTAACAAAAATTTACTTTAGGAAATTTCCAGAATTTCATTACAGCAGACAAATTATTGCACCGATTTGAAAACGAAGTTGTCCAAACGTTCAAGACCTGTAAATACTTTCTTTTATAAAACAATTTGGATTATTTACAATATTATATTTTTACTATGAAATGAAAAAAGCCCTGAATTCCCTTAAATTTAAGTAGAAGAAAAGTTATTTCGGTTTTCTCATTTTTATCAAATGTGAAATCAAAATAATATTTTACGATTTTTTGTGATCCCTTTATTTCATCATTTAAAATGTAGAAAGGCAGAACAACAAGAAGTTATTTACTTTTGTCAAGAACAAATCCCAAAATGCATTTTAAAAGTTTTTAAAAAATACAGAATTTAAAAAACTTTCTTTTGTTTAAATACGCCAGTAATAAATATATTTTGTTTTATGTATTGCATGTTTACTATTCAAGCTTTTTATGCTCTGAGCTAAATTATTTAGGTTTAGAGATTAACTTTTATTGTATAATTACTGTTTTTAAATTTCTGTATAACTTTTATAAAATATAAAATAGTTACTTAGTTTTATACCGATTTATCTTATATATATATATATATATATATATATATATATATATATATATATATATATATATATATATATATATATATATATATATATATATATATATATATATATATATATATATATATATAATATTTATACGTCAGAAATTATACGTTTAAAATAACATTGGTTAAAATGATGTCTGTCTAAAACATCTCTCAAATAAGAGATCGGTTAAAATTGGCACCATTCAAAATTACATTCGCCAAGAATTACATCTGTTTAAAACAGAGCTGGCGCAATAACTTTTAAAAAGTAATTCAATTACAATTACCAATTACTTTTCTAAGTAGTAGTAAATTACGATTACCAATTACTAGCATGTTTGTTAAAAGTTATTTAATTATCAATTAAAACCAAAAGTAATTAAATATTTTAGCAATTTCTCTATTTAAATTACCACATTTAATTCAATTCTCTTTTAGTAATTGAGTTACTGCTATGTAATTAAACAACCGTTATATCATTAAATTCCCATTATACAGTGTGTCCCAAATTGGGCCTACATGTATTGGTAACTCGGGAACCATTAGAGCACAGTACAGTGTTGGTTAAATTAGGAAAGTTTTAGACAATTTTATTGCAAAATTAAATCTGCTTTCAGATTTTATTTATCTTTTATGGTTTTTGAGATAATTAAGAAAAAACAAAATGGTGCATTTTTAACTTTTGCCTGTCGCTCGCAAACTACCAATTTTACGGTTTTAAGATTACTACATTATTAGAACACTTCTTTAAGAAGAATTTAATTTAAGTAAAAATGTTTTTTTAACTTTATTTCTTTTTGAGATATTTACACAAACTTTGGATTTTCATACGGACGCCATATTGGATTTTTACATTTTTGAAAAGAGCTCTTCAAGAGCTTTTCATTAATGTATCACAAGTCTAGGTTTTCAGATTGCTTAAGCTCTAAAAACGATAATTTTTGTTTATTTGATAGTAGGCTTAGACTAGACTGCGTAATGGCCGCCCCGTTGCATAAAAAACAAATAATACGCATCCGGAGCGGCATCAACTTAACCATAGACATTTAGGATTCTTAGTGATGAACTTGTTACCCTATGGATCTTTTGTGAAAGGGAAACTAAAAACTTATACAAAAAAAGTGATGCTTTTTGCAAAAATTAATACTTCCTAATATAACCTTAAACTGATAAGAATTAAACACAACTGTAAAAAAAAGTGTATCAGTAAACAAGAAAATAAAATCACAGTACATGTCTTCCTCCATTTTCCACACATTTCTCGCATTTTTCCAACACCTTGCGGGTTACTCGGCGTAACGTGTTTCGGTTGATGGAAGCAAACACATCTCGTACCCTGTGTTCTAGTTCCAGCCTAGTTTCGGGCAGAGAAAACTCGTACACCTCATTTTTTGCGTGTCCCCATAGGTAAAAATCAGGGGGTGTGATGTCCGGTGATCTAGCTGGCCAAGCAATTGGCCCATTATTAGAGATTATGTTGTCATTAAAGGTATTTCTAAGGACCTTTCCATCACCTCCCTGGTACTGTGCGCTGTACATCCGTCTTGCTGGAACCACAAATTATTAATTTCATTTGGCGGAACTGTATTTCTAATGGCCGGTAAAATCTGTTATTGCAGGAGTAGCAAATACCTATCTCCATTCAGAGTTTCTTTAAACATAAATGGTTCAATTAAACGGTTGTCTAAAACAGAAAAATAAATGTTTTATCTAATTGTGACACGTAAATAAAGGTGCATTTTAAATTACCTATGATGCCACACCAGACATTGAAGCCAAACCTTGTATGTAGCCGTCTTTTTTCTAAATTATGTGGATTTTCTGTATCCCAACAGTGATAATTGTGCCTATTTAAAATTTCACAATTTGTAAACCGGGTTTCGTCTGTCCAGATAACCTTGGATTTAAAATTGGTATCTGTTGACATTTAGTAATAAACCATTGACTAAAGGTGATTCGTCTATTAAAATCATTCCACTGAAGACCCTGGACAACACGTGGTTTGTATGGATGAAAACGTGTTTTTTTAAAGACCGATGCACAGATGATTTAGGAATTGTTGTCTGTTCTTCCCCTTTTCTAATCGATGTTGTGGGATCATCTCTAACGTTTTCCATTATAATCGCCTCTCTTGCTTCATTATTTTTGGTATAAGTTTTGGGATTTGGTTTCACAAAAGATCCATAGGCTAACAAGTTCGTAACTAAGAATCTAAAATGTCTTTGGTTAGGTTGTTGCCGCTCTGGAAATTGTTCTTCGTATGCAAGTGCTACAGCTTCTGTATTTCTGTTAAATTTAAAATAAATTTCTAGCATATCCCCTCTTCATAATTGGAATAATTAAGAGCCATTATTGTAAATACTTAAAATAACCAAAACTTGAATTTTTGTTGAAGGCGTTTCTAAACGAGAAATAAGATGAACGCTAATTTTAAAAAATTACATTATTTAAATTACAAGATGCGTATCATTTGCTTTTTATGAAACGGGGCGGCCATTACGCAGTCTAGTCTAAGCCTACTATCAAATAAACAAAAATTATCGTTTTTAGAGCTTAAGCAATCTAAAAACCTAGACTTGTAATACATCAATGAAAAGCTCTTGAAGAGCTCTTTTTAAAAATTTAATAAATATCTCAAAAACAAATAAAGTTAGAAAAATATTTTTACCTAAATAAAATTCTTTTTAAAAAAGTGTTCTAATAATGTAGTAATCTTAAAATCGTATAATTGGTAGTTTGCGAGCTACAGGCAAAAGTTAAAAATGCACCATTTTGGTTTTTCTTGATTATCTCAAAAACCATAAAAGATAAATAAAGTCTGAAGGCAGATTTAATTTTGCAATTAAATTGTCTAAAACTTTCCTAATTTAACCAACACTGTAGCTCTAATGGTTCCCGAGTTACCAATACATGTAGGCCCAACTTGGGACACACTGTATATTTAATTACTCTTCATTCTCTCAATTACATTTGTAAACTAAATAACTCTAGAAATATTTATATGACTAGCACACCTGAAACCAGTACCTGTAATAGTAAAAAAACAACTATCTTTGTTTGGATAATAAAAGAAAAACAAGCATTAAACCGGTGGCGGTAAGCATCAATCAAAAATACTAAATCGGCGCGGAAAAGGCGTTCGCCGGATTCAAAGTGGCCCGCCGTGTTTCAAAATGCTCTTTCTGGCTGGCCAAAATTTCGACATTTTTTTCATAATGTAGTTATTTAATTATTTATTAGGTAATTAAATTAATTTCTAAGTAATTCAATAACTTTATAAGTAAGTGAATTACTTTCTAAGTAATTGAATTAGTGGGATTTGTGAAAATCAATTACCAATAACATTATCCTAATAATTAATAATCTAAATACAATTACCTTTTTCGAAAAGTAATGAAATTAAGGTAATCCAATTACTGAAAAGTAATTAAATACGATTTTTAAATAATTTTAATTAAATTACCAAGAGCTCTGGTTTGAAATGACATTAGTCAGAAATGTAAATACAATATTTATGTCAGAAATAAAATAAAAAATAATTTAAAACTCGAATTTTTTTTTAATTATAATTTTTAATTTAATTTTTCCCCTAAAAATTTATTACTTATGAATTCCTGAAAGAATTACTTATTTTATATTGTAAAACATAAAACTTTTAAAAAAGTTTATAAATCCATAACATATGCGAAACCCTAAGCAAACACCACATCCCCTACCGAGATTCGGCCTAAAACTTCTAAATCACTTGCCAATGGGGCATATGTAAATGTGAAATCCTGCAAAAATGCTCCTTTGGCAGTAAGTTTTCGTTTTTGAGACGTCGCCTTTAATAACCTGTATATTTTTCACTTAAACTTACATAAATAAACTAATAGTGTATTACAAAACAAGTGTGGTAAATAGGTTTTTAGCGCACGCAAAGTAAAGTTTGCAAAACGAGCCGCAGGCGAGTTTGCATTTACTTAAGTGCGTTAGAAACGTTTACCACTCGAGTTATGTATACTATTTTATCTACAACCGTCAGGTTCTTGTGTGATAATAATTTTTCTTTTACTTTTATCTTAATTTTACACAAGCATTTAATTAAACTACCAGTTACCTCGATCGGTGTTCGTCATTGTCAACACCACCGCAAAAATGCCATTGCAATCGGCAGTCGTAAATATAGGAAATGTGTGTACGTTTAACTTTTAGGTATATTACCTGTATGTTAGGCAATTAACGTGGAGAGTTAATACTGTTAAACGATGTTTAAATAAACAATTTTTGAAAAGTCCTTACTATAAATGATCTTACCGCACTAGTGCGGTAAAGTAACAGTTACCACACAAGTGCGGTAAAGTGACACTTACCACACTAAAAATAGTTTTTGTAACCTTAGGTTACCGCACGGTTGTAGATAAAATATTTTTAAATGAACCAATCGTGCAAATTAAAATGTTTTTGTGTCCTCATGGCGCTGGATTTCTTTGATAAAAAGTTCAGTAACAGCTCGCAGTAAGAAATAATAGGTAAGATGTTAGACTAATGTTGTAGAAATAACAATAGTACTAGAACCTAGGAAACTAGCTCAATGATATTAAGAGATAATAATGTAACAAGAGTTTGAAAGATATCTTATGCTTAAATAAGCAAAATTATTTAAGTATGATTGGATAACTAAATATCATTAAAAAAAATATAAGTAGGTAATATACTTTAAGCGGCACATTGCACAGGTTTTTAAAATTTATGAAAGTTCTTATTTTAGTGTAATTGTTTGCGATTTGGATAGATCGCAAAGTACCTTAGTAATGACCGGCAAAAATTTCCCATCTTAATGGATTAAGAGAAATAGAGTGACATATAAAAAGCTTTCTAAGGTGGTCCATTATTATTATTAGAATCTTTTGAAGCAGCCTATTAACATGAAACCATAACTGTACTGAGTATACAAAAAAACTACAAACTCCAGCCCTAATGTGGTTAATGCTTAACAAAATTTGGGTAAATATTTTTAGTATTAATAATACACCATAATCATACACTATTCTGACTCCATTCTCAACGTTGTTACTAGGAAGTTAATAAAAAAAATTTATTACAATTACAATCTCGGCTGACTGAACATAATATCAAAAAGGTAAACTTTCTTTGGGCATAGAGACTCCTTAATGAAAAGAAAAACCAAAGGTCCTGGTAGGTACGTGAAAGCGTCGTAATTTTTCTTAGTCATGAACCATAAATTATTCTATTAGTATTCTTGGATGTAGGTTTTTTATTATATTTATATAATTAAAACAAATTTTTCCAAAAAGTTTTTAACGTTTCGCTCATCGTGGTGAGCTTTTTCAAATAATGTATTATTTTCGGGGATTACCTCTAATTGATTGGTGTTTGTTCACATATTTTGCTTTTTTTTTGTAACTCCCAAAAATAATAACTTATTAGTTTTTCAAATTTTGGTTTTTGGTTGCTGACTCATTAACGATTAAAAGTGGAAGTAAAAAGTTTGATAATTCATAATAATTTAATGTACCTTTAAAACTTATCTTGACATGTTTTTAAAATGTTGTCCTTGTACCTCCCGACAGTAAAAAAGTCTATTTTTAAATTCATTTCTTACGTTTTGAAAGGTTTCTACGGTTATGTTAGCAAACTTGCCTAATTCTGTTTCGTAATTTCTGTAATGTTGCGAGTGGTGTTTTAAAAACCTTTAAAAACGTAAGAAATTAATTTAAAAATAGACTGACAGTAAACAGGAAAGGTACAAGGACAACATTTTGAAAACATGTTAAGATGATTTTTGAAGGTACATTATTATAAATTATTAAGGTATTAAGGTAAATTATAATAAATTATTAAACTTCTTTTCATTTCTACTTTTAATCGTTAATAAGTCAGCAACCAAAAACCAAAATTTAAAAAACTAATGTTTGTTAAATAGAGAATTACAATCCCTGTGAAACGAGGTATCACATGCCCCCCTTTTCATTTGATTTTTAAAGTAATTTGTTGTAGCCTACCTATGAAATATATATATATATATATATATATATATATATATATATATATATATATATATATATATATATATATATATATAATATATATATATATATATATATATATATATATATATATATATATATATATATATATATATATATATATATATATATATATATATATATATAATATATATATCGTTTTTGAACTAAACATACACAATAAAGAATGTTAAATTTCTTTGTACCAATATTTATTAAAATTTTATTAAATTAAAATTACTTTCTAAGTATGCTTTTTATCTTTTAAAAATATACACATTAACAAAATTAATAAAGTTTATTCCGTCTTTAGTCAATAAAGCCTATAATGTTTTGGAAAATGAAACATTTACAAAGCTTTTTATAAGCCTAAAAAACTTTTTTCAATGCCACTTTAACTTTGTCGTGCTGAAATGTTGTTGTTAAATTTTATTTTGTTTTTTTTTAATTGTTTAATTTTATTTCTAAATAAGCATCGAGGTCAACCATACTACCATACTAAATTTCAAAATTGTATCTTGAAAAAGTGAAGAAATAACTCTGTGCTTAATGATTGATTAGTTATCTGGAATATCTTGGTTTTTTTGTTTGTCATATGATTTACAAAATGCACACTGCAAACAACGTTTTTATATCTTTAATACCTATAATGTTTTGTATTGACAAAAATGGCCCGGATATTTGCTTTGCAATTGATACGTATTATTTGGAAAAAAGAAAAAATTATGTAAGCTATTTAAATGATTGTCTGTGCAACCATTGAATGCATAAGTCCATCTTTTTCTTGGCATTTTAACTGTAACATAAACACAAAAAACATAAATAATTAACTATTATTATATAATGGATGAACTCGTACAAAAAATTTCCATATTAAAAATATATTTTAATTTGGTTCATTAAAGACTTTACTTGGACGTTACGTTTGGTTACTCTGATAAAATAACGTAGTTTCGAGCTTTACTAGTATCTGGTCCTAGGGAATCTCAAGCCTGTCCCTAAGGACGATTAGCAGTTTCGTTATATTCTTTTTAGGGTAAAAAACAGGAAACTAATATGTTAACGTTATTTTTTAACTGTTTTTCTTCTGTAGCTGCAAATAGTTTAAGGTAGATATAAGTCATCTCCCATAACTATTAATAAAATACAGAATGTCATGTTTAGTGCGTGACTTATCCTGTTTTTTTTTAATTTGTTAAACAGGTAATCTTAAAAAAACGATATTTAACATACTTTTCTTCAAGTCAAACACTTTATTAACAACTTTCACTTTATAACTTAAATCTTAAAAAAACTTATAAGGTACGAAGCAGTGTCATCTCAAACCCTAGATCAAATTCCTATAATTTCATTTCTGAATGGTTAAGTGTCACCAATATATAAAAGTAAAAATGTACTAATAACACTTGTTCCTACCTAAAGAAGAATGATTTTAATGATATTTTATTTTAAAGATCATATCTAATTTTTTTAGGAAATTTAACTAATTATAAGTTTAATAAAAGTCCTACGACACCGGCATTATTATTTTTCAAGCAACATCAAGATTGGCTTTTAATTTAATACTCCACGAAGGCCATATTAAACTTTATTAGGGCCGCCGTAATATAAAATTTAGATTTTCTTCTTAGTTGGTAACAGAATGTCAGCTTTTTTTTATAAATTACAGAATTTTGAGCAAAAAATTATAAAAAAAATTTGAGAGTACATCTTACTTTTTTAAGGATAAAATCAATTTAAGATTTTTAGGGTCGCTTGCATCGATTGAAATTTAAGCTTGGCTTTATTAAGCCAAATTAAAAAAATAATGCGTGGCTTATATTTAGTTTGTTGAACCGCCATAATTTTAAGCGGGTTTAACTAAGCCGGGCAAATAAACTATTCTCGCACAATAGTTTATTCAACTAACATTACACAGAAAAGATTCTGAAGTTCAAAGTTATGTCACGCACCTCATGGTTATGTTTATATTATATTTTCTGGCTTGTGGTGATTGTAGATGCTTAGCAGGCTACCAAAATGAGCGACAGTAGAAGACAACGCGGTACCAATTTTTCAAATGAATAAAAGATGACACTTTTGAATATACTTACTAAACACCATATTATTAAAAATAAAAAGACTGACCAGGCCACAATTCAGGAAAAAAACCGTGTTTGGATAAAAGTTAAGGCTGAATTTTACTTGATAAGTGTTACAGAAACTGTGCAACATTAAAAAAAAATATGAAAACAAAAAAAGGCCCAAGGAAAACAGCGGCCGATGAAAAATTTGAAATAAAGTGTACAGGAGGGGTTCCACCTCAGACAGTAAAAAAAAGATCCTACACATGAGTTAATTTTAAGTTTGATGAATATTAAAACTGTACAGGGCCATATCATCATCAAATTCTTCATTCAATTCCATTTTATGGTTAGAACACGCAATTAATCAAATTGACACAAAAATGCAAATAGCATATATCAAACGAAATTTGAGGTTAGGAAACCGGGCTTTAAGCCTATAATTTTGGCGGCTTTTGATAAGCCTCGCTTAGACTTTCTAGAGCTAAGTTTAGTAGGCGGTGCAAGTTGATATTTTAAAAAGCCCTATTTAATTCAAAGATAAGCTTAAATTACGATCGGTGCAAGCGGTCCATAGCAATCATGGCGTCTAAGGTGTTCTTCCTTAAAAGTGTTAGACAATGTTATGGTTTTAATAATACTAAAATCTTGGATTTTCATTGTCTTTATTTGTTAATTGATACACGACGTTCCGGTTAGTGATGTATCTCCAACCGTTTTCAAATGATAACTAAAATTTGTGTTGTATGGACAGGTAATGACGAAGAACTCGAAGGTTTCTTAGAACATCTAAATTCTCTCCAACCCTGTATCAAATTCACAATAGAAAAGGAAAAAAAAATACGAAACGAGGTGAAAAGTCGAAATCCACTGGAAGAAAATAAAATCTAAAGAAGCTGCAATAAATGCAAACAATCAAAATGTATTAAGCAAACCTAGTGTCGAAATTCCAAATATCTGACAGCCTTTGCTGAACCGTGAAAAGTCAGTCAAGCTTCGGTGAACAACGAAAAGTATATAAGTAGGAGCTTTTAAGAACAGTTTAAAGTTATCACTTGAAAACGGTTGAAGATACTTCACTAACCTAAACGTTGTGTATCAATTAACAAATAAAGACAATGGAAGTTCAAGATTTTAGTGTTATTAAGGTGTTCTTGTTTTTCACATGCTGTAACAGGATGTTCTACATTTATGCTCAAGATTTCAGGTTTCTTTCTTTCGCACCGCTATTTGTGAGTCTTATTATGCCTAAGACATCAAATCTTGCTTTTTTGTGCCAACAATTCTTATGCCAAATAAAAAATATTTTTTAAACTTGCATTGTCTTAATTTATTTAAAAACATGACGCGTTTTAACTGGTATACCCAGCCGTCTTCAGGTGAATACTAAATAGGTTTCATGACTACAGGCGTTTTTTTTATGTTGTCCATTTCCTGTTGCAGTGCTTCACTTGTGTTACAAATTGTCAATGCTCTATCCATTTTATGTTTTGTGTTGTTTGAGTGATTTGATAAGAGGTTTGGATATTATCTTATATAAGTATGTGGGGTTAAAAGGAGAACCACACCAAGTGTGGTTCTCCTTTTTAACCCCAACATCTAGAAACGGCAAACGGTTGTTCTGTTCTTTTTTCAACGTAAATTTAATTAAAGGTGTGAGGTTACTGATTCCTGACAGGAATTGTTCAAGTTCTTGGTCGTTTCCATTCCATATAATAAACGTGTCATCGATACACCTTAGCCACATCTTTAATTTTCTTTTTGGTTTTGTATTGCTAGGTCCTTCAACCATTCCACATAAATATTGGTTATTACTGATGAAAGAGAGAAGCGCGTCGGAAGTCCGTCAACCTGTTTAAAGAATCTGTCTTTCTCCTGGAAATATGAATTGACAAGGCAGCATTTGAGAAGGTCATAATAACATCTTTTGAAAATGTTGTTTGTTCTGCTAGATCGTCATCTTCTTTAGCTTGCTTCTAATGATATCCAAAGCTTTATTTACTGGGACGTTGCTATAGAAACTTTCTACGCCAAAGTTTACAAATTGATCTTCCGGCTGTAATGCCTTTCCACCTATTATTTCGACCAAGTGTTGAAAATTTTTGACGAAAGCCGCAGTGTGTTCTTGTAGGAGCATGTTCCGTTTGTGAATTTTTGGGCGCCCATACAGGTGTGGAGGTTTACTATGGTGTGGTGTCAACATTGTGCTTATCTTGTCTGGTAGGTAACACTCATGCTTTTTTAATGTTCTGTAAATCTTCCCTCAAGACTTGTGGTTGGCTCTTTGGAAAGAGTGGTGTAGTTTTCTTTCCATATTTCGTAATTTCTTACCATCATATACACGTTTTTTGGAACACTGCTATTGTATGTCTTAAGCATTTGTTGGTACTAATTGACACACGCATATTTTTGGAAAAAATTAATGATCATGCAATATTTTATATAGGGTCAACAATTTATTAATTTTTAGTGGAAACGTCAGATAACACCTGACATTACTCAGTGATGCAGAGGCTTAAAATAGAAATAGTGCACTCGTAAAATATTATTCAAACCTCGGTGGAGAGTCTCATAAACAAATAAATATCAAAATTTTTGACAGTAATAAAACATTTACGATCTTGGTATGTAACATACAATATAAACTTAATAAACCAAAAGATTTATTAAAAAGTCATACTTTATCAGGAAGCAAAAACGTATAAAGGTTATTCCTATGTATTTATGTTGTTTCAGGATAAGCAGTTTGGAAAGGTAGCGCTTTTCTTTCCACATAGTAATCCAGAGGCTGAAGTAATATCCGGCATTAAACATTATAAGCAGTATACTTTAAAGAGAGCTTACTTGGGTGAAACTTTCTTTTGGGGATTACTACCTCAACCTGGAGATCAACTCATTTTTAAATTTACTAGTGCTTTACCGGTTAAAAGGTAAGTTTTATTTTAAGAAAAAAATATTTTTTGTAAAAGAAAAAAATTGTAATTCCCCATATTAGCCCAATCAATTTGTCATTTTAAAAGGGGCCCACGTAAGCATGAAATAGGCTATAACGTTTTATTGTTTTAAATGGTCTATTAGGGTACTAATAACAGTAATCTGTGGTTTCCCACCAAAATTTTTGATGGGAGAACTTTTGACAGCCCAAAAACCACGAATTTTTTGGACTTTTTTTCAGTTTTTTCGATATATCTTGAAAACTAATAGTCCTATTAATTTTTTATGCCATACTTTTTTAAAGAGCATTAAATTTCCTACAATTTTTACTAACTAAAGTCCGGTCCAACTCTAACAGCAAGCGAGCTACAGCCCCTTAAAAATTGTCTATTTTTGCCAACATTGCAAAAAATCGCCAAATCCTTCTATTAACTCCTTTATATTTCTTTCTAACTCGTCCAAAGTATTATAAGAATCATAAAATTGATTATGGTTGAAAATGGTTGACTTAAAAAAGCCCTAGCTTTGGTTTTTAGAGCAGAGAAATGTAGGAGGAAGAGGTGACGCACAGTATTACAATCTTACGGTATGACGGGACAAAAATCAAAACTCTGATTACACCAAATGCAATTTAAAAACAAAAATAAACTGTAATTTACAGCCCGTCGCTTATATTTTCTAAGGGATTTTTAAAGTTTTGGTGCTACGACCAGGGTATACAGTGTGTCCCTAAAATAACCTATAAATTCATTCAAAATGTTTTTTTTCTTGAAAAAACGCTTGGATCTGTCGATTTTTTATTTGGGTAGAAATACAACAGAGCTCACTTATTATTTTTTTAAATTAAAAAGTAAAACATATTAATACAAGTAAATAATTTTTTATATTAAACTACTTAACATAAAAACCAATTTAAAAAATTAGCAATAGCTTTCAAAACAAAATAAATAATGAAAAATTAATCATGAATAAAATTTTAGGGTAATAATTCTGAATTAGAACTACTTGATTCTTCAATTAAATTTAAGTTACAAAAAATCTGAAAAAATAGGAGAATCCACAGAATTTTTAATGAACACATACTTTTCTAACTGAAAATCAAATTTAGAAAAGTTTTCCTTAGATTTAAATTTTCTGAGGCTAGCTAAATGGGGATCGGATGTTTACAAAAGCGTTCTAATTATATCAGCATTCGCAGATATTCTAGAGCACTTACGGCCATTATTTAATCGAATTTTTCGATATTCTTTATGTCTTGCTTCCAAAGCATCCTTTGAAAGCTGACCAACTGCCAAGTCCAAAAATTCGATTATATCACCCCCGTGAACTCATACCTTATGAACTGTACTGGGCATATAGTATCAATTATACAATGATAAATATAATGTTCTTGTCTGATCTAATGAAAATTTAAATTCATTTATTTTAATTTTATAGCCAGATGCTATGATTTTTAAAATTAAACAAGCATTTTTATTAATTTACAATTTACTCCTGTGATTTCTGCACTTATTTGTGGGTTATGGAAAAACGCCTAGCAGTATTTCCATCATTTGTTAGGCCATACCCAGCTTAGGTTTATCAATTATTAAACCCATTCTAGATTAAAGTATACTTTGGATTCTTTTTTTGTTGTTTTCAAATATTTTTTTTTATTTTCTTCGCCTTTGACTTGCCAACTTTTAATTTGTAATCAATGTAGTAGGTACTCAAAAAAAAACGTATTCAACAATGTAAACTTGACAAACCAATATAAATATTTAAAACATTATATTTGAAACACTTCTATCAAACATGGTAAATAGCTTTTTGTATGAGATTTTTGCAGAATTACCTTTACAGATAAGCTCATAAAGTTTTAATGCGTTTATTGATAATATGTTCCCCATTTCGAACTAAGTCTTCATCTTCTTTCATAAATACAAACTTTATTGGCTTTTTCAAGTCAATCGTTTTTAACCCTGATCAATTTTATGATTCTTATAATACTTTGGACGAGTTATAAAAAATATAAAGGACTTAATAGAAGGATTTGGCGTTTTTTTGCAATGTTGGCAAATATAGACAATTTTTGAGGGGCTGTAGCTCGCTTGCTGTTTAAGTTAGACGGGACTTTAGTTAGTAAAAATTATAGGAAATTTAATGGTCTTTAAAAAAGTATGGAATAAAAAAATCGATAGGACTATTAGTTTTCGAGATATATTAAAAAAAGTAGAAAAAGTCTAAACAATTCGTGTGGAAACCACAGATTACTGTTATAAGCACCCTAATAGACCAATTAAAACAATAAAACTAAATAGCCTATTTCATGCTTGCTACAATGTACTATTTGATTGGGCTATATCTAACAATGTATTTTTAACAATAATTTTTAAAAGAATCTCGTTTTTGTTTGCGGTTAAATCCTAAGATTTTTTTTATTTTTTTGATTACGTTTAAAAAATAATGTGTTAGAAAGTTTTACCTAGATGAATACAAATATTAAATTTTTTAATATTTTAGATACTTCAATACTAGCTAAATTAAAAATAACTTTTTTTGACAACTGCCTTCCAACAATACCAGATATCCTATATACCAAGAAAGTATATTAATTTTCTTAAAACTGTAGGACCAATTTATAATATTTTAAACCTAATGTTTTTACATAACTCAGCATACTTTTACTGGTTACTAGCTCTTACTATGTTAAGATGACGACTAAGTACAAAATATTAGTTTTAAGTAAATAAAAAAAAGATAGTCACTTATACAAGGTGTCTCATTTTGCTTGTCTCTTAGGAATCTTTAAACCCAAAAAAGTTAATACAGACCTGATGCATGACTGCCTAAAATTAATATTTGAATATGTTGTCATTGGCTTGTGAAATGGAAGTTATTATATTTTAATATTTATAAATTGTTATTAAAGTTTAAGATATTTCTTTCTTAATCACCTAGGAGGGTTGAGAGTTTAGGTTTTGCTTATAAACCGAATGAGCGAAAATTTTACTGCCCAATAATGCAAGCGAAGTAGAGTCCAACCGGACTTGTCAAATTCGGTTAAACTACTAATAGGGGTTTGTGTCAGCCCATTGATGGTTATTATTACAATGAAAAATACCGCCGCTTGTTTATTAGTTTTTCTTGCTTTATAGCACCTTAACATATTTCCTTGAAAAATTCCAGAAACTTTTGTGTGTTTGAGAAATACTAATATTTTGACAAAATGTTGTCAGATCTAAAAGCATTTTAATGATCTAAGCATATACAAGTCCTGCTAAAAAAAAACAAATGTTTGGGTCCTATAATAAAAACGACACTTCACTTAAAGTTTTGTCTATGTCATAAGGATAAATATTTAAAAACATTTGTGCAATATTTTTTTGCCACTCTAATAACAACAAATCTATACGGCCTTTTTAAGAAGAAAAAAAAATAAGTAACACCCTGTATCTCTCAAACAGGTAGCAATAATATTAATCCGTTTGAGTCATTGATACATTTTTTAAGAGAAAACTCAAAGATGGGATATTAGACTTTTCTTATCTCCTATGGTTTTTAAGCTTTTCATAAAAGGCAGCCAAAGAGGGACACGCTGTACATTTAAATTTAACAAATATTGTGTAAAATTGTATATTTATTTAAGGCATATATTATATTTAGTATGTATTGTCAAATTTTATTTAACATGTAGTTTTAACAGACAACACAAACATGGAAGTAACAACACAAAACAACAGAAAATTGATAATATCATTCAGTAGCCAAACTATTTATATCCAATTATTTTTTAGTTAATATATCTCTGTGTCTGGAATAAATAATTTTTGTTGAAATGACAGAAAATAAAAAAAATCACCTTTTTGATGATATTAGAAGCAAATATGATCGTCTTAAACTTGATTATGTATTAAAATTTACTATTGAACCACAAATAATAGGCACCATGCATTGTAACTTGCCTTACTGAAGAATCATGACCTAGTAGAGGTTTTTTGTATTGTAAACCTATTTTAGAAAAATTAACTTATAATGAATAATAATTTTTATTAATATACAAAATAAATTATCAAAAAAAACCAAACAAGCAAGGCTAACGGGAAGCTCGTCATTTACTTTTAACTAAATAAGAACTTCATGGTCCGCTCGTAACTAATATCGGGTTTGGTGATACACTTCAAACTAAACATCTAGACAAACCTTGATGCTTATTCTTAACATCGTTTGTACGTTACAGCCCATTTTTTTAATCGTACTTTTCCGCACCGCCTGGATTATTTTAACTCATCACATTGCCCTTTAGTTTTCTGTTTCAATTAGGTAATTTATGCAAAGCTTAGATTAACTCCCATTAAAAAAAATTATGTACGCTGGTATGGACTTATAGTTATGTACCGGGTGTCCAAATAAGAAAGGACGCCGGCTGTATCTCAGAAAATGTTAATCGCACAAATATTTTTGGTAAAAGTGGTCAAGAGAAATAGCTGTAAATTATTTTCAAGTTTATGAAATGGCCGCTAGGGGGCGTAACTGCAATCTTGAATCTAAAAAAGTAATGTTTCTGTAAATTTTGCTAAAAATACCCTATCTTTAACGTTGAGCATAATTTGAACCTTTTTTGTTTGACAAATTTTGCTGTATCTCTAAAAATAAAGTGGTGGAGGGTATTAAAAGGTTTTCGTAAAAAATACTCTGTATTTTCAAAACGGCTAAGCCGATTTTAACAAGCTTAGGATAGTTAAAAAGAGCCATTCTTGGGCTATAAATTTTATAATATTTGAAGTTTTGTTAGTTTCACATGTCGCCGCTAGAGGGTTTTTTCAACATTTCGACAGAAATGGTAATTTCTCAAAAAAAGTAAATGCATTGGTATATATTTTTTTCATAAAATAGTAGCTAAACGATGCTTAAACAAGCTCGCGAAAACCATATCTCAATATCTTGTTCCTTACCTAAAATTTGGTTTAAGAAAATTTTATACGTCAATATCTCAAAAACTATAAAAGCTACAAGAAATTTTATTTTACATAAATTTTGTATTGTTACAAAGTCTTTAATTTAGGTGTTATAATTTTTTTGCCTAAATGCAATACTTTACGAGTTATAATCAATAAATCGAATTTTCAGGATTTTTTTAAGGTATACCCCTGGAATTCGAGTTTTTTTATTATAACTCGCAAAGTATGCATTTAGACAAAAAGATATATAACCTAAATTAAAGGTTTTGTAAAAGTACATAATTAATGTTTTATAAAATTTCTTGTAGATTTTATAGTTTTTGAGATATTGACGTAAAAATTTTTCTTAGCCCTAAATTTTAGGAAGGAACAAGATATCGAGATACGGTTTGTGTAACCTTGTGAAGACAATATTTAGCTACTTTTTTATTAAAAAAAATATATACCAATGCATTTACTTTTTTAAGAAAATTAACCATTTCTGTCGGAATATCGAAAAAAACCCTCTAGCGGCGGCATGTGAAACTAACAAAACTTCAAAACTTTTATAGCTCAAAAGAGCTCTTATCAACTAGCCTAAGCTTGTTACAATCGGCTTAGCCGTTTTGAAGATAGAGAGTGTTTCTTACGGAAACCTTTAAAAACCCTCCACCACTTATTTTAGAAGATACAGCAAAAATCGTCGAACAAAAAAGGTCAAGTGCTCAACTTTAAAGATCAGGTATCTTTTTGTTAGGTTAATATAGCACAATTCACAGAAACACTTTTTTAGATTCAAGATTGCAGTTACGCCACCTAGCGGCCATTTCAGAAACTTAAAAATGATTTCCAACTATTTCTCTTGACCGCTTTTACTAAAAATATTTTTTCCCAACGTTCTGCGATAAACATTTTCTGAGATACAGCCGGCGTCCTTTCTTATTTGGACACCCGGTACAATGATTAAAAACCTAAATTTAATTTATTTAGTTTTAGGTAAACACCATTAGTGCCAACATACGTTGTCCTAATATAATTGTTTAACAGTTGTATTATTAAGCTACGTTTAAGCGGCAAAATACCGCAAAATTTTGCAGGATGCATTTTACTGAAGAAGTAGTGGTGTATACATTGATATAGAACTATTTACACGTCTTCAAACATATGCCTTTATTTGCAATGAGAACGACGTGTGAATGGCTCTATGTCAATATATGCGCCAGTGCTTTTTCGGTAAGATATATCCTGCAAAACAACGTGCGGTGTTTGCCATGTGAACACAACTTTATAAAAAAAAACCCGAAAATATTTTAGAAAAAAAAGGATGTAGCAAAATCGCTTTGTATATTAAATTTATTTGTTTAAATGGTTAAAAACATTACTTAGTCTTTTAAATATTATTATTTTTCTATTAAAATCGTTAATAACCAAATTAAATTACTGCAACATTTGGCTTTTGATTTAAATCCAGCCTAAGTTTCTGGTAAAATATTCATTCTATAGAAACTGTTCTTGAATATAAGGCCATATTGTATGGCGAAGTATTCAAAAGCAGAAGTTTGTCATTGACTCAAAGGGCAAACTAGCAAATTTTAAGTTTCTTAGTTACTTGTCTTATTAAGCAGTCTTAAAATCTATTTAAGAAGTCATAATAAAGTTTGCTTTAAGAAATAAACACACAAAAGGGCGTTTTAACACTAACTTGAATTTTAAAGAGCGCGCTTTTTTGCCTGTCAGACCTTTAGTTGGCAATATTGAGAAAATGTGCTGTAAAAACTTTGGTATTTATGAGTATACCGCGTTACGATCTGAACAAAAGTTTAACAATTTTAAGGCACATTACAAAAGGAGGAAATTTTGCAGTGTTTTGGGCTAAAATTTTTAATTTATTAAGCTGTTTAAAGCGAATTTTTTATTAAAAGATAAAGCAAGTGTAAGACTTTAACAACCTAAAGGAAGTTAAAAACAATGCTATTTTATTAGTCACTATTACAAAACGTCCGACAACTTCTCTCTGGCATCACGACCAGGAAGTAAACAGCATGCAGTACCATACACCGAATTTTGACAAAGGATTTGCATCTATATAAGTTAATGATACAACTCAAAATAAAATAATCCTTAGTAAGGATGTGCACTTCCACAGTTTTATTAAGTAACAAAATTGCGGAATTCCTTTAAAGTGACAGTTTGGTGTGTAATGTGTCCGGCCCACTATAAAAATAACTGTCATGGGAGGCCCCCTCGATTCTGCACATTAACAAAATTCCCCTAAATATTGTAATGTGATGCTTCTACACACAGTTTGTAGGTAGGCAACACATTATCTTTTGACAAAGCCGGAGTTCCATTTTCGTGTGCGACGGCGCGGTATTGTGTGATTTTATTTTGTGGTTGCAGAAGTTTTTTGGATTATTAAAAACCTTCATATTTTAGTGATTATTGGTTTATTTAATTGTGACTATAATTCTGTGTTTATTGTTTGTTACTTACAATATCGTAACAAAATGCCTAAAAGTTGTATGGTTTTGTCTTACAAATCTAACATACCCAGAATACCCCTGATTAGAAAAACAAGCTCAGATCAATTCAAATATTACTTTCACAAGACCATAAACTAATCTTAAATTGGGGCTTCAAAAATCTTGTCTAGTTTAATGCTCCAAGACACAGTGATGTTCGGTATCGCAAAAAGAAGTTATTTAATCATTTTGGCGTTACTTTTGAGAAAAACCTTAACTGACACAAACACATTACATCCGTAGCCTCAGCTGCTTTAAAAAGCTTGGATCTCTTTTTTGAGCCAGTTAGTATTTTTATCTAATCTGTATACTCTGTATGTATTCTCATCAGACCATCTTTAGAATATTGTTCTTATGTCTGGGCAATGGTATTTCCTACAACTTTTATCATTGACCCCACGATTACAGAAAAGCTTCCTTCTCTTTACCACAGATAGGCTAGAGGGAATATGTTGCATTTTATAGGGTTTTCCACAGCTTCTACTCCGAAAAGATGGCAAGTATGATTCCTCTGGCAGCTTCCAACACCCTTTTTTTTTGTTCCATCATCCCCAGAGTGTCTAGACTGGAATCTGCTACCCGCAGAAGTTTTCCTTTCTCCTAATATTTAGGTGTGGTGTAGATAAACTTCCCTGTACCACACATAACGGTACGTTAGTATTGAAGCCTCAGCCTTGGTGGACTGTCTAACGATATAAAAATAATTAGTATCTAAAAATTCTATACTAAGCAGCTAAATTTGTTGATGTTATCTGCATGAGGTAACACTATTTTATTGTACGTTTATACAAATTATAAATTTACAAAATATTGTATTCCCCTAAAACACAAACAACCAGTTTAAATTATTGGTAAGTTTTTACTTTTCTTGACCCTTGCCGACTTTGATGATATTTTGCATACAGAGGCGCTGATTACAAATCTACATTAAATGTTTTTCGTTAACGTTTTATTTCTCACATATCGATCCTTAAATATGATAATTAGATTAAACTCATTTACACTATCTTGTCCTTCTTTTATTACAAAATTCAGTACATAAAACTATTATACAATGTTTAAAATTTATTTTAAAAATCGTGTTGTCAATTATTTTGGTAAAAACTCCCAAAAATATCTACCATTTAAATAGAAGGTTGTTAAGGGGCGGGCGCCATCAGTTCTTTTCATGTTAAATCAGATGATATAAAATCCAATATTACACAATAATTTTAAATATTCTATAGGTAATATTTTCGTTTATTAACCAACAATGTTGTGCAAAAATAAAAAATAAAAACAGTGAACGTATAGTTAGTCTGAATTTGACATTTGATGATGTCAACTTTATACATGGTTACGAAGAATTATGAAAGTCTGGACCTGACCTACGATTTATTGTGCAAACTTCCAGGGGCCAATTGCCCTATTCCCGCTGCCCTAAACGCCTAGACAATTTTTTTACAGCATTGGCCTCCCATACACCTTTAAAATTCCTTGAGCGCATCAGACCGAATTGCAGGTTCTGCCGTAACTATCAATGGTGCTTGCTAGCGTAACATGCTGCAAGAATTTTTTAGTTTAAAGTTATTGAAGATAAGCAGAATGATGAGTGGTTCTAACAAGATTGCGCGATCTGAAATACCGCATACGGTATTGTCGTGGCATACAGAGTTTCCAGAACATGTCATCTCTTGCTTTGGAGACAAACACTAGCCACACGTAAATTGCGACTTGACTTTTGGACAGTTTTCTTTAAAGGTATTTAAAAAGCGAAGTATATGTGAACCAACCTGAGATGAGTTAAGAACTTAAAAAAGATATTGAACAAAAGATTTGTGAAATATACCTGACAGTGTCTAGAAATTCCTTTTAGAATTAAGCCCTACAAGTACACAACTGTTCAAACAGCCACATTTAATCTGATGGTAATATCCTAAAAACTAAATAGTTTTTTTATCTTGGGACAGTCCACGAAGGCTGATGCCTAAGTACTAACGTACCGTGGGTGTCTTTAGTGTGGTGAGAGGGAGTTTGTTCACACCGGACTTAAATTTTTGGAGATTGGGAGGATAAGGAAAAACTTCTGCGGGCAGCAGGTTCCACAGTCTTGACACTCTAGGGATGAAGGAACGAAGAAAGCGGGAAGTTCGGGGCCTCTCTAACTGAACTGTAAAAGGATGCATAAAAGTTGCACTACGTGTTGCTTTGTTGGGAGCTGCCAGAGAAGGGATTATACTGGCCAATTCCTCTGAGCAGAAGCCGTGAAAATACCTATAGAAGAGCGACAGATCCCCTACAGCTCGACGGTGGGCAAGAAGAGGAAGCCTTTTTGTGAGCGTTGGATCATTAATAAGACGAACAGCTCTTCTTTGAATGGAGTCCAGAATGCTAAGTGTTGTAGGGGACGCCATTCCCCAGACATGAGAACAATATTCTAAAGAGGGTCTGATTTGGGATACATACAGAGTGTACAGATTGGAAGAAGAGAAATATTTTCTGGCTCAGAAAAGGAATTCAATCTTTTTTGAAGCTGCCGAAGCTATGGATGAAATGTGTTTGTGCCATTTGAGTTTATTCTCAAAAGTAACGCCGACAAGATTAAACGACTCTTTGTTCTGCAGAACTTGGCCGCTCATATGTAAAGGATGAGCATTTGCAGACTTTTTTTCGCGACAGCGAACATGACTGTGTTTTCGAGGCATTAAACTGAACAAGATTTTTGGCGCTCCAATCCAAGATAAGTTTGAGGTCTTGTGAAAGAGATATCTGCATTGACCTGCGCTTGTTTTCGAAATCAGAATTACACGGTGGCTTAAGAAATTGAATACTAGAGTGGAGGGTTCTATCGTCAGCACAACTATGAATGGGATTGATTGTGGAAAAGAGCCCTGGAGCACCCCAGCATTAATTTGTTAGAAGCTGGAGGAATGACCATCTACACTAACTGATATACGTCGATTAGAAAGGAAACTGGAAAGCCAAGAGCGAAGCTTAGGTGGAAGACCGTAAGAAGGAAGTTTGCTAAGAAGCCTATCATGCCAGACCTGGTCGAAAGCTTTGGATATGTCAAGAGCAACGATCTGGGATTCACCAAGAAACTCAAGGGACTTGTTCCAGTTGTGTAGACAAAGGAAAGAAGATTAGCTGTGGTTCTACTGTGACGGAGTCCATATTGTCTATCATGTAAGATCTATGTTTTTCCAGATACTTTAAGATTTGGGAATTAATGAATTTTTCCATTACTTTGCAAACAACTGAAAGAAGAGATATAGGTCTATAGTTAGAAGGAAGACTTTTGGATCCTTTTTTGGGGACAGGTTGCACACGTGCAGCTTTCCAACTCTCCGGGAAAATACCCGTGTCGTAAGAGATTCGAAAGAGGAGAGTTAAGATGGGTGCAAGCTCGGGAGCACATCTTTTTAAGACGATTGCTGGTATGCCATCCAGCCCAGACGATTTTTTAGTATTAAGAGAAGAAAGAATACGCTTGATCTGTTTGACTTTAAAAATTATTTAGTACTTGCATTATTTTAAACAGTATCTTTTCAATGGCGTTTAAAATTCCAGTTCTTATTTAAACACACATTAGAGAATTTTTTACACTTATGGCATTTAAGTATACATTTTGAAAAAATTTTCAAAATTTCAACTTTTTTTGGCTGACGTCCAATACCCACCATTATGTTTAATAAGTATTGACAAAATATAACTGGGCTGTATTTGTATGTTACCATAGTTTAAGCCTCCTTATGACTAAATTAAAGTTATATTTACAAAACATTCTAAAATTCAGTTAAGCAGTAATAAATAAAGATAAATATTTGCTTGACACCTTGTAAGCTTGTTTTTTGTTATGTTGCATTTTCAAAGTTTATTTGAATTTTTAATTTTGAAAATTGTAAACTAATATACAATAAACCTGCTTTAAATAAATAAGAAAAAAAGGAATAAAGAACAAAATAAATGGCCGAAAATTAGTAAGGTATGATCCCGCTAAATAAAATTTGGCTAGCTTTTATAAAAAATTAAAAATGCCATAGGACATTACATAAAATTTGCAAGATCATTTAAATTAGATTTTAAAAAACGTTCTCAAAACTTTCCAAATTTTTTAAAACAAAATTGAAATAATTTTAATTTAATATACCTTTACATTTCTGACATGTTTTAAAGTTAGTTATATCCAAACCGATGCGACTTGATAAATATGATGTATATTTTATTGAAATGTTTGTTCATTGAAAAGGGGTTGACAGGTATCTTTAAAAAGTTGTTGAATCACCATCATCTAAGCAATTTCTTCTTGGAAAAACTTGCTCCAAGCTATCTATAAGTGATGTTAAAAGTCTTCTTATGTATATAAAGAGCGGGGTAAATAAGTTACTCTTCTGCTTATCATGTGTCGTACAGGTTCTATGAAACTTCTATGGTTTCAATAAAATATTTATTTATTAAGGTACGTACGAAACCGAACATATTCCAATGGGTCTTCCATTCTCGCCAAACCCCTAAATGGTAATAGATCTGGTTGCGTAGGCTACTTCGGTTCTGGTCTTAAGGTATAGAGCTGTGCATGTACCAAGTCAATTAAGCTACGCACGTTACATATCGACCTGAAAAACACGTTAAAAACTTTTGTAAAGTATAAAAAGCTATTATCTTTTTGACGTCAAATCGATCAACCTTTTCAAGATGAAAATATGTAATAAATGATAATGTTATAATTAAAATTAAAATGATATCCTTTCTTTAAAATTCTAAAAAAATTATAACATAGTTACAAATAAAAGATTAATTTATTACGACAGGTACATTTATTATTTTTATTTTTTAAAGACGGTGACAGATTTATTACAGAAACATTGGCTTGAAATAGGCCTTTATACCCAAATAACACTTCTGTCAAATATTTTTTTATAGAAAATTTTATTACAGAGCTACAGGAATTTAAAACTATTTTTACGTATACCCTAATGCTGCGGCTATGGCTATTAATTATTTAGAGAGTTTAATATCTCTTATTATTGGAATTTTAATTTTTTTTTATGTCTGTGTATTTTTACCGACATTTTTATGATTTTAGATAGTTTACAATATAAAGTTGACAACTAAAAGTTGACAAAGGATTGTTTGTAGAAAACTAAAAGTTGTCAACTAAAATTTGCTTTTCTCAAATGAGAGCAACAAGTGAAAGATTTTTTGCAGAAAACTAAAAGTTGTTCTTCTCAAATTTAGAGAAACAAGTGGAAAAATTGTTGCCAAAGAATTGGCGCGAAAGGTTTAGGCAGTTTTCTACTAGTTTTCCACAAGTTGCTTGCGCAGCAACAAATATTCCACTTTTAGTTGTCAACTTTCTTTGATCTTTACCGACACTCCGCGGGAAACCAAAATTTAGTGAAAGATTTGTCTCTCCACAAGTGGAAGACAGAAAAAATTGCTGTATGTTGTAGAAAAGGCAACAAATTGCCGCAAACTTAGTGGAAGACTTTGGTGTAAACGCGGCTTAAACGGTCTTAAAAATGCCGGGCATTTTTGCACTTAATAGAGCCAGATTTATCGCTTTGTATTAAGAAGGTCTTTCCAGGCATCAATTTCTTATTGCTTGAACATTGTGCGAAGTACTGTTAGTTGGACAATACGGCGTTATGAAGGAACCGGCGGTGTGGCTTCTCGGCCTAGATATAGCAGAAGAAGAGTAAAAAATTAAAGATAGGATCACTATCTTGCACAATTTGCGAGAAGGAATCGCTCCGTTCCGATTCGAGAGCTACGATCCCAGTTCAAACGAACACACCACCGAGTTATATCAAGCCAAACCATTTCAAGAAGGCTCTTCACTGATGGATTAAGGCGTAACCTTCCACCGCGACCGATCGGTCTATGGTGGCTAAAGACCACTACGCAGGCCCGTGCTGGGTAGCTCTAAAAGGCGCGGGACGGAGAGTGGTGAGGGCGCCCATAACATCGCAGAATCGGCCCGGGCCGGACGGAAAAATATAAACATGAGTAGGAGTCCAATGCGCATGCAGTGTGCAGATTCTTTAAAAATTTTGTTCTGTTAAGGCGACCGTTTTTGGCATAACGGGTATTTATGAATAAATAACATAGCCCTACAAAAAAAAGGTCGAGATCCGTGGGTCAGACCATGATATTCCCACGTTTTTTTTGATGCTGATCTTCCACGCCTTCTGGGGTTAGTTTTCGGCCTCTGAGGCCAATTCTAGACGTGTAGGGTCTTTTAAGCCGATTTGAGTTCAGCGTCGAAAAATCCATGGGAATATCATGGTCCGACCCACAGATCTCGACCTTTTTTTGTGGTGCTCTAAGTTGACCAATATTTTACCGAATAATGTGTCAGCTTTGCAAAATAGATTAAAAAGTCTTTGGAATCTTTACCTTAATAAATGCTAAAAAACCATATCTGCTGAAATCTAGAAAAAGTTATACATTTTTTTGCATAAGTCTCAGGTTTTTTTTATTAGGCTTTTTTGCCAGGTGTGTTTATAAATTTTAAAAAAGATTATTATCCGTATTCCTTCAATGATTCCAAACAATTTTTATTAAATCAAATATTTTTGGCATGTTTTATGATTAAAAGTCCCTTTTGCATAAAAAATTCGGAAGATATGGCCATTTGTGGGAATAACAAAAATATTGTACCTCATTTTCAGGCATTTTTTTTATCACGAGGAAGATTTTGAGCAATAAATGTATTTAATCTTGATCATTTTTACGTCAAAAATTCGTTTTTTTTTATTAAAATTTGGAGGAAAATTGCCGGAAAATAAAAACCCAAATTAAAAATCCAAAAAGAGAAATTGGTAGGCAAATTCAAGATGAGAATTTAAAAAAATGAACTTAAACGGTTCCGTCCCACTGTGCGACGGATGACGGACTGATTTTGAATCCGACTGTCGCAATACAATGTCCTTAGTTACAAAATGTCTTATAAGAACAAAGTTTTTCTCGTTAAGAAAGTGAACTTAAAAACTTTATTGAAAAGGGGTAAAAAAAGTCTGCTCCTTTGTAAATCATATTATATAAAACTTCTATAAACAAAAAAACAATAACTTTCTAAAATCTCTATCATCAATAGAAAAAATAGAGTCTAGTATTAAGCCCTGGGTCCTAAGACAAACTTTTAGAAATGTCTGAAGGCGTTGAGTTTACTAATGTTTGATTTCCTTTGTTGTTTACGAAAGGCAGTTGCCAAAGTTCTAGAAGCATTTCTTTAAAACTAATTCTCTTGACCTTTTAAAGGGATAAAAGTCTTCTCATTTCGGTAGATTCGCATAATTTATTGATTAACAAGTCTGAGTCTATGTTATTTAAAACATCCCTTTGTGAATTCATTAAATGAAATAATTCTAAATTATTATTTGACATGGTAGCTCTCAGCCTTGTCTGAACCAATTTTGGTTTAGAAAACACTCTTTTACAAGATACTTGAGTAAGAGGAATTGTAAGTAAATATTTGTATACTTTATAAAGTTCTGTGAGCTAAAGGGTGTACATACTATATTCCAAACAATTCAGTAAAATAAAATAAAATACTAGCAATTAATTAAGTTACTCTAATCTCCAATTCATTGTTTACATGACTTATGTTAAATTACAAAACTGTTATAAGAGATTAACAATCACAAAAATTATCAATTTTTTTACTGGCGTGAGGGCGCCGCATGACCTTGAAGGTGAGGGCGCAGGGGGATTTGTCCCACTGTCCCCCCGGTCAAGCACGGGCCTGCTACTACGGGTTCCTTTATTAACAATACAACATCGACAAAGATTACAGTGGGCTAGAGAACACCAGAACTGGTTATTACCTCAGTGGAGGTACGTACTTTTTACCGATGAAACAAAAATAGGGTTATTTAGTGATGATTATCGGCAAAGAGTGTGGAAAGAGAGGTCAACTACATCGATTAAATACTGCCTTGCAAGTCGCCCCATATTATGGGGGCACTGACATATTTTGGGGAGAAATTATGTATAATGGCGGCACGGAGCTTGTTCACGTACCACATGCAATGAACGCCCATTACTACAACAAATTGGCAATAAATTTATTTTTATGGATGATAACGCACGCCCTCACCGAGCTGGAATAGTCCAGCCAGCTTTAAATGAAGGTGAAATAACACGATTGGACTAGCCTCCATTATCGCCGGATATGAATCCAATAGAACATTTAGGAGGTATGTCTCATATTCTTCTAAATTCTAAATATTCTAAATAAATAACCCACTTAGAAACCGCCCAGAGTTTATTATTGCGGCCCAAGAGGAATGGACAAATACCGATGAGTTGATGCATTGATTAGAGGTAGGGGAGGCAACACTATGTACTGATAACCTTAGAAGTTAGTTTATTTACCTTTTTAGCAATGATTGCAAAAAAAAGTTATCTATATTTTTCATTTTGTATGTTTTTCTCATAAAACATATTCTTGCTTTAAATGGAGTTGCGTAATTTTGTATGGCTTTTACTTTTGTCCACATTTTAAATCACCCTTCAAAAAATTGATATTACTCTTTTAAAATAAAATGTAAGGGGTGCAAGAGTTTTGCCGATGAGTATATTTAAAGGTACATTCCTTTTTCTTACATTTACAAGTACTTTTAAAATACTTTTATAAAGGATTTAAATTTTCATATTAATTGTTACAAGAAAATATATGTACACTTTTATTAACCTCTAAAGGGCTTGCAAAGTTATCTTTTATTTATTATTCTTTGTGTGGCAAATTTATTTACTTCATTTTGGAATTTCCAGGCTTCTTAAGGCAGGTGTTTTTAAGTATTTTATCTTGCTAAAGCGTGTTACTTGGTAATTTCAAGCAAAGCCTTTTATTTAGAATGATTTGTATTCCTTAATTACATTTTCGAAATGTTGTATCCAAATATAAATGATTAAACGGTAAAACATCTGTTTTCAAAATAAATTCCAAATATTCTGAAGGATTATGTCTGACATTGATCGATTTAAGAAAAATGTTCTTAAAGTGTCGTTTAACACCCACCACCTTCGAGCATTTACTAGAAGCCCTACCGCTATCGGCAGTGCGAGCAAGCTGTGAGATAGAAAGAAAAATCGCTTACCAACCTTTCTATCTTTCTCCAACGAGCTGATTAGTCGTCGGTGAAAGGGGTATTTTCCCCCACCAATCCATACACAGAGCGGGGTATATACCCCTTCCACCGATCAATTCGCACATTGGAGCGACGGAAAGGTTAATAAGCGGTTTTTCTTTTTCTCTTGTACATTTGTTTGCACTGCCGACCGGAAGGGCTGCCTCTAGTAGGTATTTGCACGAAGGCTGCAACAATTTGGATTTTATTTTTAGAGACATCGCGTTTTATATTTTAAAAATCTTTTGACAATCCTGATCTCAAAAGATGCAACACCTAGACACGTATGACTAATAATATAAATAAAATAATTTATTAAAAATTAAATCAAGGGCAAATTATACTTGCTTACGAATCTTTAACACTGTACTTTTAGATTATAAAAAAATTAGTGCTTTTTGCCAGACAATGACACTGATAAGTGATAGGTTTAAACGCTATAAACTAGGATAAAATTGATTTTTATAAAATTTTATTTTTCTAATAAATTATCATTGGGTTTTGACACATAATTTATTGTTAAGTTTTAATCCTCATAAATTATTAAGTTTAACAACAAGTTTTTTGCGTAAAAACTTAAAGAAGTAACAAGAAGTAAAGGCCCATTTATACGATGCCAGTAACTGGCGCCAGTCTTTTTGGCATGACAATTTTTGACTGGCAAAGCGCTGGACTTGGTTTACATAAAGCCAGTCAGTCGTGAATTTTTACTGTGTCCTTTTTAAAAATTCGAGAAAAATTTGACTTGTCAAAAAAAACTGTAAGAACCATAATTATTCCTGCTCTTTTTATAGTTAAATAAGCTTTAAAGTTTTATCTAAACTAAACTTTTGAATATTTTTTTAAAGAAACACACAACAACAAATAAATCTAACAATCAGCCTTCCTAGGTATGCCACTGACAGGCGAAACGTGATTAGACGTTGCCTGAAATACTGGTGCGGTGGAAACTACGGGCACGAAAAATAGACGGACTCTCTATTCTCGCCAGTGTTTCGCGAAAAGTGTTATGGGCACAATTTTTAAATTTAAATTGGCCTTCGAGGTCCCCGGAATTTCTTCTGTGGGGCTACTTAAAGGCAAAGGTTTTTGCAACTTGAGGTTGAGGTTGAGGTTTGAAGTGAGTGGACTTTTTACCACCTCCACTGCGACCGCTCGGTCTATTGTGGCTTACACCTTTTTATCTTGCTTCCAATAGGATAGGACTTCTAATGAATCCGATATCAAATTGGGAGAGAGTTCTTACATCTCCTCTTACTCGTGTCGCTACCAGATACGAGCACAATATGTGTTCTGATGTGTTCTGATGTGTTCTGGTGTCCCTGTCTCCTAGAGAGTATAACCAGCAGACGATTAGATCCGTCATGCCCTCCTCTCTCGGTCTAATGACGTGGGTAGCTACCAGGTCCTTGTTACAGGAACCAGATATTCCTTCTGAGGCCGCATCACCGGCCTTAACCTATAAAAAGGGTCCTATCCGCTTTCTGTTTCAAGCCAGAGAACCTTTTTCCCTATAAAGGCGGTTCTGTCCGCCTTCTGTTTGGATTCAGGGATCCCTTCCTAAGAAACTGTTTGTTCGGAATGGATTAGCCCTTCCCCGTGAAACAGGCGCCGGTGACTTCAGGGGCACCTTTCGAAACGGATTCACCCGTTTCGGTCGGCGCACCTTTGTCTGCTTGTGACCTTGGGTGGCACCTATCGAAGCGGATTTATCCGTTTCGGTCAGCGTACCTTTGTCACTTTTTTCCTATGAAAGTGGTTCTGTCCGCTTTCTGTTTGAAGCTAGGGAAGTAATAGTCCACCACGGCAGAGCCCCGCATTACCGCAGTAAGGCTAGATATTCTGAGAGGTCGCCCTGTATCTCAGAGGCACCGTTGGAGACACCTGTTTAAGGCACAGGATGTCATTCACTCATCAGCACGGTATGCTAACTCATTGAGTTAAGCCTTGTGTTCATCTTAGCTTTGGATCCCGTTTCATACGCTAGCCAGAAGAGTTGCCGATAACCAGCAACTCTAGCGCTTGTTCCAAAAAATCCTACTGGGCAAAACCACGACAACGACGTGTAACACAGCGGTGGGTTTTTTGCAACTTGTCCAAAAAACATCCAAGAACTTAAAGTCCGAATTTTTAAAGAAGTCTAACAAATAGATCAAGTATTGTATACTTTATTGTGTCATGAATCATTTCTTGTTCAATATTAAAAAGTGCATTAAAGCTGATGGGGGTCACTTAAAAGATGTAATTTTTAAAAGTTAGGATAAGTCGTAAGTTACACTAAATCCCAAAGAGTAATTTGTCATTACATGGATAAATAGGTGTAGGAGTGCCAGTATTGGATCTTGCGGTATCCCGGTATTTATTTGGTGGGCGCTGAAGGCCAAGCGCAAGGCTTGGGTTAACGATCGTAAAAAGTTTGTTAAACAATGACTTGGTATTCCTCAAAAACTTAGGGAATTTGTTCCAGTTGTGTATCATAAACTCTAATTATAAAAAGGTATTCCAATCCTGCAATGCATGATGAGAAATGTGTCAAGCGGTCGTGCCGCCACGTGTGTGTCAAGCACACTAACTGGCCTTTAAAGTATTTTTATTCTAAATCCCGCAATAATAAAAATAAGGATGGAAAGACTTTAGAGGCCAGTTAGTGTGCCAGAAACACAAGTGGTGGCGCGACCGCTTGACACCTTTCCCATTATGCATTGTAGGATTGGAATACCTTCTCCTATATTATCTCAATAAATTCAAGAAGATGATTTTTTTATATACTTTTATGTTTTTATTACAAACATTTTTTGTTTTATTTCCCCTTTGCTAATAGGCAAAAATCATAACGTCACCAAGTAAAAAATTTTTTTTATCGCATTAAAAAAAACGAAAAAAAGAAAACAAGAAAAACCTGCATTTTGGGAAAGTCAAAAAAAAATACTATTTGTTTTGATATTGAAATTTAGGGGGATGGAAAGCAGTGAATTTAATATTCTTAACTATCAATCTTTTAAATTTTATAAAAATATCCATTATAGTTTTTAATTTTTTTTCCCCGCTTTTTAATGAAAATAAAAAAAAGTATTAAAAAAGGAAAATAAAATATTTGCGGGAAAACCATCTGCGAAGTGATATAAAATAGAACAAAATTTTCAGACCTTTTTTTTTTTTTTAAAAAAAATTTAAAAAATTTGAAAAATTTTTTGGAAAACCAAAAAAGAAAACAAAATTTTGGTTTGTTTTTTACGAACAAAATGTTTAAAATATAGGGTAAGATAAAAATGGTATATTAAAATTTTAAATTTTTTTTGGGTTTTTCCCAAAACAACCCCAAAAATTTGTTTTTTTAAAATTTTTTTTTTTCTGAGACGAATGAGGTTTTCTATAAAGAGAAACCCCGATCTTGGGGTTTTAAAATTACGATGTTTTAAAATTGTTAATAAATGGAATACAGCTTTAGCTGTTTATTGAAAAGAACGTACAGGCATTTTTTACTGGAAGGGGCTTTAAGTAAAGCAGTAACCCCGGAGTTGTCCAAAACCAATTTTTTTTTTGCGCAAAAAACGTTTTTCTAATGGAAATATTCTTAGTTCCGAAAAAAATTCCAAAAATTTTGTTGAACTTGGTGGGCCCCTTGAGTTCTTATACGGCCGGCGGGGCTGTTTTTTTTTATTAGGTTTTTTTGGTTTTTGCCATATTATAAAATTTTGGGGAAAAAAACCCCATTTTAAATTTAAATTTTGGGGCCAAAGATAGAACTTGGGGCAAAATTTGTTGCTTTTTAAATAAATTTAAATTTTTTTTTTAAAAAAAATTTTACTAGGCAAATTTTTTTTTGAAAAAAATTTCGTTATTTTTTTAAACTTATAATGAATTAATTTAATTTTTAGACTGTTTTTTGAAAAAAAGGTGGGGTTTTCCCTGTCATTATTCTAAGCACTATATATATATATATATATATATATATATATATATATATATATATATATATATATTTTTTATTTTTATATATATATATATATATATATATATATATATATATATATATATATAAAAAAAACAGGTCCCCCAAATTTGGGGGGGGGAATGGGGGGAATTAAACCGCTTTAGATAGAAAATGGGTTTAAAAGGGGGGGAAATTTGGGGACAATTATTTAGAAGAATTCCGTTTACACATGGTTTTCCTATTTGGTTTTTGAAAATTTTTTTAAAAAAACCTGTTTTTTAAAAAACCCCCCTTTTTTTTATGGGAAAAAAATTTTTCCAAATCTGAAAAAATTTTCTTCAAAGAAATTTTTTTCGTAGAATATAACCGAGTAGTCAATTTTTATTTTCTACGTTTCGGGTTTTTAGAATCATAAAAAACTTTATTTTTTCTCATATGGACGCCATTTGGGTTTTTTTCGCAGCCAAATGTTTTTTTTCTGATTTCAAAATTTATAAATGTTGTAATTTAAGAGTTTATAACCTCATTTATTTAAAAAAAAAATATTTTTCAGTTGGCCTTGATTCCGGCGAACGTCTTTTTTTTTTTTATCAATAAAATATTAGTAATTGGCAAAATAGATAATCTGAACAGATATTTTACGGAAAGGGTTTTTCCGAACATAGCTATAACGTTAATACCGTGTTACAACAAAACTACACGTAACAAGTTAATTGAAACAAGTGAAAAAAAAAAACAATAAAAAATGGCTAAACTAATATTCCTACTAAAAAAAAAGATGTAAAATAACGACCAAAAAAATTAAAAAATATTGTCCATATTTCTCAACATATTAACGATTTTTTTTTTTAAATAGTCCTAACTACCCTATAAATGGTTGATTTTGGTATG
>JAHBCN010000111.1:70000-102500 GCA_019359885.1 Listronotus oregonensis | reverse complement strand
CGCACTTAGCTGCTAACCCTGTATATGAAAAAAAAATTATTTGGGTAAATTCATCCTAAGTTTTTATGTTAGCCCTTGTGTTTGTATCTAATTATTAAATACATTTGGAAATATGACGAAAAAAGAAAATGAATATTTATCTTTTAATACCCTGCATTTGCTAAGCCCTTAATAATATGTATTTGGATAAACAAATATCATATGATCCATACTTCTCCCGTGAGCGGATTTACTATTTTCACTTGCAATCTAAAACCTAAGAAATAAGTTAACTAAAATATGGAATGCTTATTTCATAAAAAACAGTAATAATAAGTACGCCAACATCGCAGGAGTCAGGATAATCGGTATTAAGTACAAATATATACTAAAGGAGTTAAAATTTTGTTACGGAAATGTATATATATTATAATATATATATATATATATATATATATATATATATATATATATATATATATATATATATATATATATATATATATATATAATATATAAATTTTTAAATTATTATTTATTTAAATAAGTTAATTTAATAATTTTAAAAATTTAATTATTATTTATAAAATTTGTAATATATTTTTTTTTAGTTCGAGCACAACGAAAAAAAAACCATTGTTACACAATTTTCCAAAATGATGAAGGTTCAAAAGTTTTAAGTCGGCCAAAGAAGTACACGAGAACAAAGTTTTCATAATGTTATTATTAGCGTAATAAGCCTTTAAGTGTTTGGGGAATTTTGGCCAAATAAATGTTTTAATTTTTTTTTTAATAATTTTATTCGGGGAACGTAAAATTTAAAAATTTATTTGTTTTACAATTTACACATATTAAATTCATATCTGAATCATATGTGAAAAAATTTTTTTAAAAATGTTTTTTTTGGGAAAACGGGAAAAGGAAAAAAAACTTTTTCTCTATGGGGCGAAAAATTATTTCCCTTTCTTCCAAGAAAGGAAAATAAAAATGTATTATTGACCATTCGGCAAACAATTACTCCAAAATAATGAAAGTTTTAAGTCGGCCAAAGAAGACCAAGTTTTCCGGTATTTCTCTTGCTTTGACTTTATTTTTTTTAAGAGAATGTGTTTTATTTTATCGTCCAAGAACTATCTTTGTCTGCTCCAAAATATTTTCGGACAATTTATTTTTACCAAAGGATCTCATTTTTTGTAATGTTTAAATTTTATAAAGAAATAAGTGCGCATAAACCGCGAATGTTATTAACAACTCAAACAGTATTGTTTGTATTGTCCAAATGACGCTTAAGATCTTAGCAATTTTGGTTTATTCGTAACAGAATTACTTTGAAACGTTATAAATCATTTATTACCAATATAAGTAATTTTTAAAATAATCCAGTAGTAATTAAAAATCACATTCGTTCCTGAGAGATGAAGGTGAAGTGCCATTTCCTCTCTTGTATTTTTAACACCCTTCGCTTTGCGTGGGGCATTAACTAATCCACTGGAGGGAATACTATTCTACTTATTTTGTCGTTTAATTATTTATTAAGTTAAACTATTTGTTATTTTAGGTATTATTTTAAAAGTGGCAATGCAGAGCATCCTTCAGACAAATTTTACAACACCACCGTCGAGGTGTTACCAGTGGAATTACCCAGTAATTCTGCACTTATTTCTGGGGCAAATATGACCAGTGATGGTTACGTCATAGTCGGTAAGTTTTTTTTTATTTTGTACTTTTGACAATGTATGCTTTGCGATTTATATAGGGTTTGGCAGCTGAACCATGTATAATTATTAATGTTACCTTAATCAGATGATGATGAGATATGTTTTATTTAAAATCTGAAAATATTTGAATTAAACTTTCAAGCCAAGACAAATCGTGCCTATTGATTAACGCCATTTATTAAAACAAATTAAAAAATGTATTTTGAATAATGTATATGCTTTCTGCTTTTATTATCCTAATAGCTGAATCATGTTGTCCCGACCTGATAAAGCGATAGCATAAGGGGAATATAAAAATTGAATCCGTTACAACTTTTACGGATATCTTCATCAAAACGGTTTACATCAGCACAATCAATGAGGACAACCTATTGTTTATAAAATATTTATGTAAATCCTGTTAAGACTTATACAGGTATTTTAATAAAAAGGGGTATTGCAGGTAAAAACTGGGCTGTCACTGTATTCCTAATAAAATCAGAAATAGGGTACAGGTTTAAAAAATAATATAAGGACATTATTAAAAAAAATCATAAGTTTCCGCTAAAAATTATAAAATAAAAACGACGCACCTCAAGGGCTTTCCCGCATATGTCTACAGAAATAGTATTTTGATGTCCTGATATGCGGTACTCAGAGAGCAGTCATCACAGAAAATGTTTACCGAAGATTTAACCAGCCCTGTACTTTTGTGAATGTTTCTTAAGCATATTGTTTTTACATAGATACAAGGCTTTTAAAATACATAAATACTCTAACAAATATTGCTGACAGGGTCACGTGTGTCATACGACGAAAAACTATGTTTCCGAAATTCTATCACATAAATATGACTTGGTATTTTAAAGTAGAGTAATATTTATGTGTAGGTATAAAAATACAAATATTTGAAATGATCTTAGAAAATTGCAAATTTAAGCAATACACATCTGGTATGACGTATTAAAAAAGTCAATTTTGTTAGCAAAATGTTGTAATCTAAAAAAATGAATATAAAATCATTGATACATAGCAAAAGAAATGGCAAAAAAGTTGGATGTGGCACCCAATTTTCAACCTTTCACATAATTAGAGTACCTAACCATAAAGACGAACTAGTTCCGGATCCTGTGATATCATACAAAATTTATTTTATGCACTGCAGTTTCCGTCAATCACATGTTTCAGTAATTAAACGATTTTCCTTATTAAAGAATTACATTGCCTTTTTAAGTTTTTGTATAATTTAAAAGATCTTTAAAAATCGCAATTAACAATGTTTTGTAAAAATCTGAAAGATAAATTGAGATTTATTAATAATTTAGATAAAGAGGAAAACGATTTAATTGAGTAAATTTAACTGATCCAGTTTATGTTAACGGATTTAGAATTTAATATATGTAAAATATTATAATTTATATTTTTAAACATTTTAATTGCAGTTTACCGAAATTTAGGAATCGCTATAAATCATTATTTGAGATCAACCATAAACCAAGAGCGGATATTAAATTTATTCATCATATTCATAGAGTCCTTCATATTATGTGGAAAATATTTTCAGATTTCCAAGATGGTCGCTAGGGGGCGTAACCGCCATCTTAAACTTTTTAAGTGATTTTTTACTGAAATCTACCCAGTAAATGTTACCAAAAAATATATGCTTTTTAAAGCTCAGCTTTACTCCAGTAATTTTTGTTTAACAATTTGTAACGTATCTACTAAAATAAAGTGGTGGGGGGTAATTCATTTTTTTAAATTAACGCTGTAACTCCTAAACGACTGAACGGATTTTAACAAACTTGGTCTCGTTGGAAAAAACATTTATTGCTCCAACAAATCTGTCTTATCTGTGATATTTGTCTAGTTCTTAGTAATACCGCTAGAGCGCGTTTTTTGATCTAATAACAGAAAATTGCACAATTCTCTAAAAAATTAAATGCAATAATTTTGACTTTTTTTTCATAAAATTGTAGTGAAATGATAGCTAAATAGGCCAGTGAAAACTGTATTTCGATATCTTATTCGTAGCCTGAAATATCGAAGAAAGAATATTTAGTTATCATATAATTTTAATAAGACGCTATTGCTATTACACCGATATTTTTTGTTATTTATTTGTCTATTTTCAAGGTTCAATGTTAAAATGTCTTAATTTAATATTTTTAAATAATTAAAATATTCTTTGTTCAAAAAATTAAAAAAAAACGCGTAGGGGCATAATAATCAATGCATATAAAATACAAGTGCAAGGTAGGCAGTATTGAAGTATTGAAGAGTAGGCCATGGAGGAAAAAACAAATGCCTAAAATCAGCTACAAATATAAAAATTAGGCAGTCCAATTTGTGTTTGTTGCACACATAAATAAAGCGTTAAAACTATTAAAATGCCTTTTACAAATGATGAAGCTGTCGATATGATTGCAGTAAGTAAGTAAGCTGTGATTGCAGTATATTTTGAATGTCTTCAAAATGTGGCATTGGTTCAAAGGGTATACAGAGCTCGATATCCAAATCGGCGTTTACGCGATGCGAGAATTTGCCTCTTTTATTAGAAGATATACCCCTGCAATTACGACAAAATATGTTTTTGCAACTAGACGGTTGCCCAGCACATTTCTCAAGAAATGTGCGAGAACATGTCGATTTAAGATATCCACAGAGGTGGATTGGGCGAGGAAGTCTATTTCCTTGGCCACCCCGATCCCCAGACCTCACCTGTTTGGACTTCTACCTATGGGGTTGGTTAAAAGATATTGTTTACAAAATTCAACCAACAACGAGAGACGACATGAAAATACGAATACAAGAAGCCATTCACAGCCTGTCAAGAGCAGAATTGAAGCTGGTGTAATGTCCACGCATAAGCGGCTCCAACAATGCATTAAGTGTGATGGAAGACAGTTCGAGCATTTAAGGAGGCATTAGTATTATTTCAAAATCGGTAATTTTTTTATTATGCCCCTACGCGTTTTTTTTATTTTTTGAACAAAGAATTATTAAATTAGGACATTTTATCATTGAACCTTAAAAAAGACAATATAAATATAATATATATATATATATATATATATATATATATATATATATATATATATATATATATATATATATATATATATATATATATATATATATTTTTTAAAATTTCGGTGTAATAGCGTCTTATTAAAATTATAAGATAATTGAATATTCTTTCTTCCATATTTCTGACTACGAATAACATATTGAGATACGGTTTTCACTGGCCTATTTTGCTATCATTTCACTACATTTTTATGAAAAAAAAAGTCATATTATTGCATTTAATTTTTTAGAGAGTTTTGGAATTTTCTGTTATTAGATCAAAAAACGCGCTCTAGCGGCATTACTAAGAACTAGATATATCACAGATAAGACGGATTTGATGGAGCAATAAGTCTCTAGTAAGTAATCTGTTCAGTCGTTTAGGAGTTACAGCTGTTTAATTAAAAAAACATTGAATTACCCCCCCACCACTTTATTTTAACAGATACGTCACAAAGTGTTAAACAAAAATTACTCAAGTAAAGCTGAGCTTTAAAAAGCATATATTTTTTGGTAACATTTACTGGGTAGATTTCAGTGAAAAATCACTTAAAAAGTTTAAGATCGCGGTTACGCCCCCTGGCGACCATCGTGAAAATATTTTTCACGGTATTCTTTTAGCCTCTTTAGTCATAAATTTTTTTACCGCAAGTCTTTACGACGAATAGTTTCCAAAATACAGCACTTTGCATTCTTATCTGGCCACCCTGTACACTCGGTGCAGATAAAAGGGGTACATAGAAAAAGCAAATACGTTTTTTTTTCTTAGTGTATAAATTAGTTATAACAGGTTTACGACCTGTTAATGGTAGTGTCGGTATTTTTATTGTTTTCGGGAGAGTACTTTATATTACAGCAGCTTATATTACCAATAGAAAAATGCTTACTTAGGACGAAAAATTCATTTATTTTAAAGCAAATTTAAAGAAAAAACAGAAATTAAAAACTAATATTTCATGGCAGCTCCATTTTTTTCGATACCCATTCGTAATCGACGTGGCATTAAATGCGCTAAATTTCGACAGTATTCTTCATCGATACCATTTATGTTGGTATTTTATCTGGACCAATAGTCCCCCAAGATTTATAAGGGGGTTTAGGTTGGGACTGTACGCTGGCCAGGAGTAACACTTCGATGTTTTGGTCTTAGAACTAGCGACGCTCGGCGTAAGCTGTATTAATTGGGAAATTGTCCTGTTGGTAATTTATTTCATTATTTGGGTATAAAATCTCGACTGATAGTGCCATAACCCCCTTTAGAATATCCAAGTATTCTACCGCCGTAAATATTTGATTTGCCTAGCCTCTAGCGGACATCCAACCCCAAATGTTTACTGAAAATTGACCTGCTCTGTTTCCCGCTGGATATATCTTTCATAAAACCGAGTTTGAGGTGGCCGATAAACCTTTAGTTTACGGCAATCTGAAAACAATTTAAATATCTTCTCGTTGGTAAAAATTACCCTTTCCCAATATTCTCCATCCTCCTCTACATAATTGAGGGCAAAAATCATTCGAGTTTGTTTTTGTTTCTCCGCCAATAAGGGCTTTTTTGCTGCAGTTCGGCATTTAAATTCAGAGTATTTTAATCGTCTGGATGCCGTAAAGCGGGTATCCGGAAAACCGGTTGTATTTATGGCATCAACTGTTGTAGAAAATGTAAATGATTTTGAATTGCCCATCCTGTTCTGCTGTGCTAATCTTATTTTGTAAACCGAACCGCGCTTTCGTTCTAAGGACTGATGTTCTTGCCATCGCTTTCTAATTTTGCAAACAGTTGACTTATTTATATTAAAATGGTCGGCGACTCTTCTTACTGATCATCTATCTTTTAGTCAAGTAATTATTTATGTTTTAGTAAATACTGTAAGTTGCTGAGACATTTTTAGGAAATGATTTGGTAATTGTTTCATATAGCTGATTCGGCCATTTTAAAAGATTTTTGAAAATTTCTTTTACAAGCTACTTATATGGGTACAATATAATAATAATCCGTTGGGGGAGCTTCAAATACATGTTTTAATATTTTTGTATTAACAAATATATAAATATAATTAAGAAAAATAAAAAGCCGCTTTGCTAACCAGAACTAACCATGACCGACTAGAACTTAGGACTTATGAATTTGTCAAAATTATCCCTACACAGAAGGTATTAACAATTTTTTTATAAATTTTGATATGGTAGAAGTTATAAATTTTTTAAAAAGTGTAATTATATATTCCATGGGTTTTTCTCATACGTTGTTAAAATTTTGTTTATAGCTTCTACAAACAATTTAGACAAATTCAAAAGCCCTAAGTTCTAGTCGGTCATGGTTAGTTCTGGTTAGCAAAGCGGCTTTTTATTTTCCCTAATTATATTTTAGACGTAAAACTGCGGAGACGTATTAGAAAAGACCCATGATTTGCTTTTTTTAAATTTAATGCATTATTTAGAAAAAGCCTAATTTTAAAATTACGCGCCGAGCCCCTGCATAATAAAGCATGTTTCATGTGCCAACACTGTCAAAAAGCTCGCCAGCGGGGTTTTTCTAGACGCGAGTCTATGTAATTTTATTATTTTTCTCCTTCTTGAACAGTCGTATTTTCTCTTTAACTTTACGCTTTATAGACATAGATTAATAGAAGCGTAAATGATGCAAAATTTGGCAACATCACAATTTATTTCATATTATATTATTATAATGGCGCCTGTTATGACCCATACGATAATAAAAAATGAATTATTGTGCAATTTTGCAGTTTTTGCTATATTTTCATAAAGTAAAAGTTTCGTGTGTAACGTAAAATACTGTTTATCTCCTGTTGGATTATTGCTGTGTTAACACCGCCTAGTTAATAAAAAACTTTTAAAACATATTTTTGAAGCTTCCCTACTGGATTATTATTATATTGTATCCATATAAGTAGCCTGTAAAACAAATTTTTAAAAATTTCTTGAAATAGCTGAAACAGTGATATGAAACAATTACCAATGATTTTGAATATACGCCAAATAATTATTGAACTTTATCAAAAATTAGTTGTGTGTTGGCAGGTACATGACGAGTGTACATAATAGGTATATAAAACGTACAACTAACATTGAGAAAAAACATGGCATTTATTTTTTCATGTGGGTACGCTTTTTATCTGCAACCGAGTGTACATGCATATTTAATTTGTTCCATAAACGTTCAAGTCACACAGTGTGTTTAGCGTAATTTTTTGCCACAAATAGTAGCATAAATGTGTAATGGCAACAACGTCTGTATTGATTTTCTGGTCATAAACAGCCATAAATTAGATTTATATTCCAAAAAAAACTAAAGTCATTTAATGTTATTTAAATAGGCACCAGTAATATTCATACTTCAAATTATTAGCTTTGCTCCACACCACAGAAAGCTCTTTCATGTTACAGCAGTGTGTTCGCTTAATCCCTCAAATGTCTGTTTTTTTTACAACGCACTAAAAGGCACTTTATACAACACAATGCAAACAAACGTAGACATGACACAGTAACCACAGTGTTTAAACCACGTTCGGTTCATACATTATTCTCTTTTGTTTCTATCTACTCGCGCCCGGCCTAATTCAAACGCTTTTGTCCATTAGAATGTCATATTCGCAGGAATCACGCTGGCGTTGTCAGCGACAAATGAGAATCAACATCGGTTACGTGCTAATGGAATGTAAGAGATGCTTTGTGAATGACATATATGTGATTTAAGATGGATGTCGTAACAATTACGATTATATAAAATCAGAGGCGGGATTGGTATTTTTATAATATCAGTAAAAGTATACATTACCGGACATAAGTATTGCAACAAATTGATACTTAATTCAAAAGTATATATGATATTTAAGCGCATACTTGCAACTCTATAGTTTTAATGTCATTTTAAAGATATATTACACTGTGAAAATCAGACAAAAACTTCTTTAAAGCGTGATTTTAAAGCAACATGTGCAGTAAAGAATTTTAATCATTTATTAGAAAATATTGGCAAAAAAATTATTGCAAGATTTTTAATAAGGTCAGCTAATTAAATAAACAAAGAACGTACAATATTAAAATAACAAGAATAAAATTAAAAGTAGTCATGGGTTTAATAACACAGCCCAACAAAATAAAAAAAAATTGGTGCCGAAGAATTTACAACTGATTTTAAATAAGTTTGACGCGCTGATTTAAAAATGTCTTCCAATTTTTCGTAGCAGCTCTAGTTTTTTGGTAATCGATTATACAGTATAAAAAAGCTAAAAATAATGACAAAATATTTTTACTGCTCAAAGCCAAAATCTTGCGGCCGGCTAAATTCAAATTAAATTACCTTATTTAGGTACTTGGAAATCCTCATGATCGTAAAACCCAAATTTCGGATACCTGCCGAACCCTCCCGACCGAATTTCGCTACCTGGGTTGTTACTTATACACTTCCACGGTTCATTTTACTGTTAGTCTTTATAAGTATTAAGTGAAATTGTGATATCAGTTTGTAGTTCATTGTGGTCAGTGTTGTGTCGAAACAAAATAATTTAACTTATGGCATCTACAAGTAGACGTGGTTGCTTAAATCAACCTGACGTTTTCTGTTATTTATGTGGTGAATATACTTTTAAAGAAAACAGAAAACCTATTTCCGACTTTGTAAAAAGAACTTATCTCGCCTATTTTGGCATCCATTTGGGAGACCAGGATAAATTGTGGGCTCCACATTTAGTATGTAAAACGTGCGTTGAACATTTGCGGCAATGGTCAATGGGAAAGAGGAACTGCCTAAAGTTTGGAGTACCAATGATTTGGAGAGAAGTAAAAAACCATTACGATGATTGTTATTTTTGTAGTATCAATATTAAAGGCATTAATCGTAAGAATAAACCAAAATGGACATATCCTGACTTAGATTCAGCAAGAAGGCCAGTACCACATTCTGAAGAAATACCCATTCCAACATTCAGTAGTCTTTCTACACTCCCAAGAGATGACACAGAAACTTCAACGTCTGATGAAGTTCAGCATTTGCAATCCGATAACGACAGTGATGTCGGAAGTCCCCAACGTTTCAATCAACAAGAACTAAATGATTTTATTAGAGACCTAAATCTATCCAAGGAGGCTTCTGAATTACTTGCCTCTAGATTAAAAGAAAAGAATCTACTAGATCCAGGTACTAACATTACATTTTACCGTAAAAGAGATAGAGACTTGCTGCCCTTTTTCTCTCAAGAAAATAACTTGATTTTCTGTAACGATATAAGAGGCCTACTGGAAAAAATGGGTTTATCAAAATACACACCAGATGTATGGCGCCTTTTTATTGACAGTTCAAAGCGTAGTTTGAAATGTGTCCTTTTACACAACGGTAATAAATTTGGATCAATACCCATTCGGTCATTCTACTACTTTAAAAGAGGAATACCAAATAATATCACTAGTCCTGAAAAAAAAAATATTAAGAACATCAGTGGGTGATTTGTGTGGATTTAAAAATGGTAAACTTTCTCCTTGGACAGCAAAGCGGATATACCAAATATTCTTGTTTTTTTATGTCTTTGAGACAGCAGGGCAAAAAATCAGCATTGGGATAAAAAAGATTGGCCTTTGAGAAATGTCATAATTCAAGGAAAACAAAACGTAATCAACGAACCTTTAGTTGCAAGAGAAAAAATAATATTGCCACCTTTGCATATCAAGTTGGGGCTTATGAAGGAATTCGTTAAAGCTTTAGATCTAGATGGACAATTTTTTGGATACTTGTCACATGCATTTCCTGGAATAAGCACAGAAAAACTGAAAGCTGGAATATTTGATGGTCCTCAGATAAGACCGCTTGTTAAAGATCCAGAATTCACAAAATCAATGAACGAAGTTGAAATGAATGCTTGGTGTTCGTTTGTTGAAGTAATACAAAATTTTCTTGGAAATCATAAGGCAGAGAATTACATAGAACTAGTAGAAAATATGCTTTCAAAATTTAATTGTCTTGGCTGTAACATGAGCATTAAACTTCATTACCTCCACAGTCACTTAGATCGGTTTCCAGAAAACTTAGGCGACTTTAGTGAAGAAAAGGATATTAAAACCATGGAAACTCGTTATCAAGGAAGATGGGATTGTCATATGATGGCCGACTATTGTTGGAGCCTCCAGCGAGATTGTTCTGAAGGCTCACATACTAGAAAGGCGTATAAAAGAAAATTCTTTGGTGATGAGTAAGAAGTTGTATTTTTTGTGTTATTAGGTGCTTTCTCCTTTTTTTTTTTGTATGTGTATATATATTTTATGAATATAATGTAAATAAATAGCCTAATTAATACTTTTTGTTTTTTGTTGTTGGTACAACTAATAGTAATATCTTCAAATCTATAGAATTAAAAAAATGTCCCATTCTATAAGAGGCTATCTTAAAAACCAGAGCTGCTACGAAAAAAAGGAAGATATTTCTGAAATCAGCGCATCAAAATTCAGTTCTTACTTCTCTGGCACCAAAATGACTGTTGGGCTGTGTAATCAATAGCATATCCATTGTTATAGCTATAACTTTGGCACATCTTCTGGGAATGGAGTTGATTAAAGTTTCTAATACATGACGTGGCAGATTTCTCCAAACTGAAATTTTATTCATCAGTGTGGGAAAAAATTCAGGTCGTATTCGTCGTTCTACTTCTTCCCATAGGTTTTCTATGGGGTTCAAGTCGGAGGATTGCGCAGGCCAGTCTAAAACTTAAATTTTAAACTCTATTTTATGCTATTGCTCATAAATGTTTTACCATTGTGTGTCAAAATCCTTAGTCGAGATAACGAAAGACCTCGAGAGAAACAAGACATTCTCGGCGAAAAAAGTTAATTTACTTGTTTCATCTCGAGTCTTAGAAGGGGAGAAAAATCATACTCATAAAACTTTTGACATTACGCAACAAAACGAGAGACAAGAATTTCTCGTCTTGGAGGCATCATTAATAGATGGGACTAAAACAAACCAAGATACGAAGAATCAATAGTCCTTATCCATATAATATACTTTAAATTGACATGTTTCCTTCTACCTATTCAACTTGCTACTATGCGTATTTTTGTTAACTCTACTAAATGCAATAATTATAAGAATTTAAGTTGACTTTTACAGATAAAAATTACTGTTTATATTTATTTACTGCCAGGAAGTAATGATTTTTTATGGCTTACAAATTTTTCTTTTACTTCATTCGCAAAATAAATCTTAATTTTTTCTTAAAACCCTTTCTATAACCCCAAAAACCTGACAACATAATGGCGTAACAAAATTTAAAGTTATTGCTACCTAAAAAGCTTTTAGCGTTGTAAAGCTTGGTAATTTTTTGTAGCCTTAATGTTTGTAATTTAATAACACAAATAATCGTTTTTCACAAAAAGGCTTAGCTTAAAAGAAAAAAGTAAAAATATCTTTTATATTCATTAACTTCCAAGGAAAAATTAGACCATAATAGTTTCGTTTAATAAGGTATAAAATTGGGGTAATTTTGTTACGTTTATAAAATAACCTTGCTAACTTTAAGTTTAAAATAAAGGGGCTAAAACCCAGTTTAACAGTTACAAGAAAAATGCATTAGAAATTTTATCGATCAATGAAACTTCTTTTATAAACTTAATGATTGCAATGGGGCGATAATAAACTGTCTACAATAAGAACGTTATTATTTTTATCTAGGACCTGCAAGATAAGTAATTATTATGTAACTCATTTTATCTACAACCGTGCAGTAACTAAGGTTACAAACACTATTTTTAGTGTGGTAAGTGTTACTTTACCGCACTACTGTGGTAACTGTTACGTTACCGCACTAGTACGGTAAGATAATTTATACTTAAGACTTTTCAAAAATCGCTTATTTAAACATCGTTTAACAATCATTACTCTCCACGTAAATTACCTTACATACAGATAATAAACCTAAAAGTTTAAAGTAATAGTCGATTTGCTTACATTTCCTATATTTACGACTGCCGATTGCAGTAGCTTTTTTTTGCGGTAGTGTCATTTTGACAATGGCTGACACCGATCGAGGTAACTAGTAGTTTAATCAATTGCTAGTGAAAAATTAAGATAAAGGTCGAAGGGAAATTATTATCACCAAAAACCGGACGGTTGTAGATAAAATTGTATACATAACTTAAGTGGTAAGCGTTTTTAGCGCACTTAAGTGAATGTAAAACTCGCCTGCGACTCGTTTTGCAAACTTCACTTTGCATGCGCTACAAACCTACTTACCACACTTGTTATGTAATATACTATTAGCATATTGGCGTTGCAGAATGAGTCTTATTACCATGCTAGTGCGGTAATGAACCATAGCGCGTTCATTACCGCACTAGTGCGGTAAATGCTTATTACTAAAGCTCGGATTATAGGCAGAATAAATTGTGACAATAGGCGCCTTTATAGGCTTAGTTTTTATCAACAAAAGGCAGGTAATAAAGAAAAATAGGCAGGTAATTGAAAAAATAGGCAGTTTTTTAATAAAACAATATGTATATACTAACAGTGTTATTTATTATTAAGTACTTTTATACAAAAAAAAGTGTAGATGCACCTTTAACAATATAACATTTCATATGTTTTTACATCATTAAAAATAAAAATAAATAGAAAAAATAACAAAGAACAAAATACATTCTAATTAAAGCATATTTTTTTCAAATTTTCAATTAGAAATAATTGCCTTTTATCAGACAAAACGTTTTTATAAGCGGAAAAACTACGTTCTACGTCTACAGACGTAATTGGAGCGAATTTTAAGTTAGATATGTCAGGTCTAATGTCTGATAGCTGGTCCGAAAATTCACCACTTAAAACTTTTGATACTTGTACTAAAGTTTGAAATCCCCAATTTTTTTGTAAAACTTCTTTTAATTTTTTAGAAATTATTGAACCGACTTTACCTTTAGCTGACTCAATTGGTTTCTCTAGTTGCGTAACTAAATTGGTGGATTCATCCAAGGGCAAGCCCTGCGATTCTAGTTAAAGTTAATAAAACGTAATTATTGTAAATATAAGCTGGTATAACTGGTTACATTCTTTAATTGCATTTGAAGTTTCGTCGTCAAACATATATATATATATATATATATATATATATATATATATATATATATATATATATATATATATATATATATATATATATATATATATATATATATATATGTATATATATATATATATATATATATATATATATATATATATATATATATATATATATATATATATATATTATATATATATATATATATATATATATATATATATATATATATATATATATATATATATATATATATATATATATATATATATTTTAATATATTCATAATGTTTAAAATAAAAAATGCAACCAAGTTCCCCACCTGGTTATTACGGGCTTGGGTGGAAGTGGTACATTTGGTAAGTTTTCTCTAAATTTGAACTCTTAACGTAGCCTTAACAAACACTTTTTTGACATTACTAATTAGATTGTTTACCAGAGGAAATTGATTTATAATTTCCTCTGCAACTCTGTTAACTCCGTGGGCTAAGCAAGTACAATGAATAAGATTTGAATAAAATATTTTTAAACAATTGACCGCATTCACCATATATATGTGGCTGCGTTAGTTAACATTAGGATAATTTTATCATGAGGAACAGCAGCAGGTAAAAAGAAATTACTTAGACTTTCTGAAATAAATCGAATAATTGTAACATGGTTTGTCTTTTCAAGCTACTTAACGGCTATTAAAAAGGATTTTCTTGGAGAATGTTTAGACAAAATTCCAATTAGTAAATTGGCTATATACCGACCACACATATCCGTGGTCTCATCAACTACAAAATATATATATATATATATATATATATATATATATATATATATATATATATATATATATATATATATATATATATATATATATATATATATATATATATATATATATATATATATAATTGTTGCCTATATACTGCTTGACTTAATGAATGTTATCCAAATAACAATTTTCTAAATAATGTTTTCTAATTGTACTTTCATCGGGTACAGGTTTTTTACAATATTTTTTCAAGAATGACTTAAAAATATTGTTATTTAATTTATTTAAAAGAATATTCATGCTACTAGCGCCTTACATTAATTACTCAAAAATATTTCTTTATCACTTTTTTGTCGATTATTTATAAAACACTTATCCAGCGACATTTGCGACAAGCAGGACGATTTCTGTTGCAATTTTCTTTTATGTAAAGGCGTACCACAGTGCTGATCGAAAAAATATTTTTTCGTGCTGGATATCTGTAAAGTAACGCCCTAATTTAGTTGGGTATTCACATTAAAAAATAAATAGGTACTGTTGCCAAGATTGTAAAAACAGAGATGACAGAATTAATAAAATTAAAGTACTTACCACTTTTCCACAAGGCTTACAGAAAACACCGTCACGCTCCAACAATAATTCGGATTCGACTTTACCCACCACACTAATTTTTGGTCCCCCATTAAAAGACAATAAGCAAAAAAAGAATTCTAAATATTTTTGAGGGAACAACAACTTATCTTTTGATGCTCTCTTTTAAAAATGAAATTTTTCATACTAGAATTAGGCTAATTTAGGGCAATTACGTACCTATCTAAAATTACGTACCTATCTAACTGAGAGGGGCGGCTTGCGAGCTATTTATTACTTTATGGTGGGTTTTACCCTCGACCTGCAAAAGGGTCAAATCTAAAAAATCCATAGAAATATTTTAAGCTACGTATTTAAATTATTAATTGGTAAAATTTTAATAATAAGCCATTATAGGCTATTTTTGGCAACCAGTAACAAAATAGGCAAACTATAAACAAAAAAGGCAAAAAAGGCAAAATAGGCAAAAAGGCAAAAAAGGCATTTTGCCTAAAATCCGAGCCTTACTTATTACATAACGCATTTTAATAAAACCAGTATTTTTGGACACATTTTTTAAATATTTTTATCATTATTATTATTATACAACAAAATTAATATTTTAAAATTAATAATTATAAATATTGAAAGTAAAATTTAAACCAAAGGCAACCTCAGGCATATTCTGAATCGTAAAACTTGTTGGGTTGATGCCTGGGGAATCAGCATTAGCTGCTGCAGCCGGGGGCGAGGTACAGGAAATATAGCTGATTGAAGGTTCCGCACCCAAAATTTTTTTCGCAACATTTTTATTGTTCTCCTTGAGGGTATCAATATAACCTTCAGCTACGCTTTTGCTTCTCCACCGACCATGGCGTTTGACAGTCAATGTCTGCTCCAGAATCTGCCAACAGGGATGTGAATGAACCAAGGAAACAGTGTCCGGTATATAATTCTGAGTGAGGCAAATTTAAAAAGGTAGCTATAGCTTTCGGCATGCTGCCAAACATATTGGTACCAGCGGGCTGCCGTATGCAAATGCCTTTTTTGAAACCTACAAAAAATATCGTGTGATCCGTGAGTATTAGACGCAGCGATTTGTATTTGTTAACTCCTTGAAATCCTCCAGATGTCACAAAAATTTCTATGAATATTTTTGTTTTTGTGTTTGGAATTTCAATGTGGAAAACTTTCCCTTCATCTTTGACGTTTTCGCATAATAATTGGGTAATTTCTTGTATTCTGCAAGCCGCAGCAATGCCAATGATTAGCCCAACCCGTAACAAAGAGAAATAAATTTAAGTATAGTACGCTAAAAGTCACTACAACTTTAAACTCGTCTTTTTTGCAGATATTTTTTGAAAATATAAATATTTTATATTCTTACCTTAATAAGCAAAAATTTCCCATCCATCGGCTGTGGCAAGGAACTGGGCAATTTCTCCTTTTGACAATGTCTTGCTTTTCTTCGGCTTATATCCTTCACTTTTTCATTTTAAAAGTGCTTGTAACTGTGCGAACTTCCAACTGCGAACAATCCAAATTGTTCTTTGTAGCGATGACTGCTCTGAGCATTGAGTAAAAAGCCTATAGGCTGGAGCAACTGTATTTCGTCGACATCGTCTCGAAATAAGCCAGGAAAACTTTTTCTTAAAACATATTTTTATTATTTTTTTTTGGTACACTTGTTCGTATTTTTCTTTTAATTTTGACGGCAACAGCGAAGAGACTGCCATTTGCGCCGTCTCTTCTATGTCGGGGGGAAGGGAATAATCAGACATTCTACCTATTTCTGGTTGAAATGACTAATTCTGGTGGAATATCACCAAAGAAAAATTCTTGTGCCAAATAATTTGTTTATTAAACATCACACAAACGGCCTTGTCCACATAGCAATTGAATGACAAACTAGTTTAATTTTTTTGGACACAGATATACCTTGTGTCACTGCATGACGTAAACAAATTAATATTTAAAAAAATCATTTTTTTACTAATATCTGCGGTTGTAGATAAAGTTTTGTATATTACACGTGCGGTATCAGTTTATTACAATACTTTGTGATTACTCCGACTTGGTCTACGACCTCGACGAGGAAATATTTAACACTCGTTATTGTAACGAAGCTCATACTGCACTTGTTATATAAATAACTATTATATTAGCAATAAAATTAAACACCTTGTGTTTACGGTACAGACATCATCAATGAAGCTCTGGTTGATCACGGCAAATAATGGAGAAAAACATGTTAATTTATTAAGTAGATGTTAAAACAGACGACACTATACCTAGCAGGACCTGGCAGGACTACTACTCCTTTCCTTTTTTAAATTAAGTTGTATGTTGTTGTATGTATTAAAAATATAATACAATTTTTACACCAAAAACCTTAAAAATGACAGAACTTGTTATATTTTTTTCTTAACACCGCGTTAAGTCCCCTTTTTGTAACCAGAAAGCAATTATAAGTATAGATCAAGGCAGCAAATTAGTAATAAAATTTGAATTTTTATTTAAAAAGGTTATTAAAATGTCACATAAAAAATCCATCTTCATTTCTCTACCCTTTCCCCTTAATGCGATATGACTTAAACACTACAGGTGTATTAAATTTAAAGATAATATATCATTTTATTTAAGAGTTATGACATAAATATAATGGGTAACACATTTAGTACAGTGGATGGGGAGGAAAAAGCTGATTGACCCCCGGATTTTTTTGTACAGTTTCAATTTTTATGAAAATTTGGAATTAAGTCTTTTACCCTCTAGATCAAAGTTTATATATGCTTAGGGTGTGCTTTTTATTTTTAGAGGGTAAAAACCACCTCTCATGCTTAAAAATTAAAAAACCATAGAAATAGGTCTTATGTAAATTAAAATCATAGAATATGTAGAATAAATCTATTTTTATGTTGTGAGTTATATCTAACATTATATTTTAACGTTTTAACCCTTAAAAATCACCCTTAATAACAAATTTTCAAAAAAAAAATATATTTTAAAATTATTTAATAACGCTTTTATTGTAGTAAAAAAATATTTTAACGGTTTACGGTTTAATAAATATTTTGACAAATTAAAACGATTTGATGATAAATAATTATAGTTCCGGAAATGAAGCTAAACAATTGCAAAACCTCGCAATTTTTTTGACCTGCATCGGTTTGTATAAAAATTTGGAATTAGGCGCTTCTAACCCTCTACTTTAAATTCTATTTCATGGTGATGTGCGCTGTTTGTTTTTAAAGGGTGAAAACTACCCCTAATTGTCAAAACTTATGGAATAACATTTTAAACCTTAAGATGAGTAAAATTTGGTTTGGATTAGTTAATTAATGATTATTTTATGTTTTAGAATACAATTTTAAAATATTTCAACCCGTAAAATTCAACCCTTGCTAGAGCTTAAATTAAAACAAATATATTTACCCTAAAAATGATTAATTTACCATAGTGATTTAATTTTAGAATGATGTTGCTTAAAATAATTTCATTTCGCAACTTTTCGACCCTTATAAATCAACCCTTATTATAGCTTAATAAAAAAAAAAAGATCTATCTCCAAAAAATTAATGTCTTGACAGATATAATAATTAAAAATATTACTGCCTGAAATATTACCAATTTCATGCGTTTGCAAATTTTCAATCCTTAAAAACCACCCCTTACAACATTGCAATTCTTATAAACCAATATAATAGATATAAATAGGAAAAGAAAGTAGAATTGCATACAAAAATTATACCGGTAAAAGTATAAAGTATACCGGTTTTATAGAATATTATGCTTCGAAGTGGGCTATTCGAATTTTTCGAAAAAAAAGTTGATTGGTTTTTTAAACATAGCTTCTTTAGTTTTAATGATAGTTTGTTCAAAAATAATTTTGTAGGGTTTTTTAAGCTATTTATTTATTTACAAGGCTATGTAAATTAAATCATTTTTAATCCCTTAGTTTTAAAATGGAATGAGTTTAAAGGGCTAGCAATAAGGTGGTGCTCGCTCGTAAATAGAGGCTTTAAACGGCCATATCTGGCCAAATATGTATTGTACAGAAAAATATATGTAATAAAAGTCATTGTTATCAAGAAAGCTATAATTCGGTACCCTACATTTTTTTCGTATCTCCAGTATTGTTGGAGTTATTTTGAAGAAAATGGCTATTTTTACAAAATTGCGGAAAATCTTTTTCACTTTAAGCTCCAATTTTTCTAAAATAAAGCATTTTAATTTGGTTAAACTTCTAGAATGTATTGATAATACATATATAAAAAGAATCGCAGATGGGTACAAATCTATTTTAATTAAGAGATAAATTAGGGGGGTTGTTTTTAATGATCTTTTCGTAGAAAAAAGTAGGGACCGACCTTATTTTTATCATAACTCGCTCAATTTTCATGCTAAAAACTCTTTTTTTGTTTTTAAAAGAAAGGTCTTATTATATACTTTAAAAAATACCTTTATATGTTTTCCTTGAAAAATGAAAACTTTTCCCGCTATTTGACTTCGAATCTTTCAAATTTAACATTTGACGAACAAAAGCTAACCATTAACAAGCCGTAGCTCTGTCTGAATAGGTTGTAGAAAAATTATAAAAAAAACATTTTTCTAGTTATTTATAAGCTACAATTTTGCTTTCTACAGTTTTTTTGATAAAATGCATAGCTAAAAATATTCGTGGAAACCCCATTAAAAACGTCGATTTTTTAGTCGAAAAACTTTTACTTTCAACCGCGAATAACTCGAAAAATATTAGTTTTACGAAAAATATGTATGAAACATTTTTTACTTAAAATTACGTTCTTTATCGATTTCTGTAGTTAAAATGTAATAGGAAATTTTCACCCCCAAGATAAAAGCACATCTCGGCATGATAAAAACTTTGATCCTTGGGCTATTCCCTACCTTCTGTGAAAATTTCAGGTAAATCCATGCAGGACATAAAAAATCCTAGCCAAAATGCATCATCTCCTGTGCTAATTAGAGAGACAGACAGAAACAAAGTTTATTAAAGTGTTAAATTATGTTACAATTTATTTTCAAGTATTGGAATATTTTCTTTCTTCATTGACTCTCTACTTCGAACCAGCCACTGTAACTAAAATACATGAATCTAAATATGGATTAACTTGCTTTCAATGAGCTAATGTAATTTATTAAGAAAGTTTTCCATATAATTTTCCTGTCTAACTTTGACACTGATGTTATAATTTTCTCAGGCGCGTTCTGCTCCAATTAGTTTATGAGAAAGTCTGTTAACGATGTTTACTAATCTATTAGAAGTTTTCGGAACGCTCTACGGAAATATTTTATAGCCAGAAACAGTGCCGTAGATAAGTTTATTTTTGAAGGGGGGTAATGCAATACATTGGTATTTCTCTGTAAGCTGGGCAACTCACTGTCCCAGGCCGTAATATAATATAAAAAATATAGTTAATTTTATAATTTGCACACAATATCCAATAAAATAAAGTTTATTACATCAAAAATGTTTTATAATGCTCTAAGAACAGTCCCCTGGATGTCCCCAAAAACAGTCCCCTGTTAAAAAAGGTGTTTATCTCACAAATATTTTTTTAGAAAAAGTCATACTTATAGTTGAAATTTTTACTGACAATATAAGAGGAGTCTATGTTTTAATTAAATAATGCATCTAAAAATACTAATGTTTATTTTGTCCCCAATTTTTTCGCACAGTCCTCTGGCTCTTATTTAAAACTACCTAAATAACATTTTATACAATTAATCTTTCTACGTTGTGCTTTGTATTGTCGTATGCTTTTTAAGTTTGCCCAATGATAATAATAAAATAGAACTATTATTCTATGAAAAAAAGCTAACTAGGGGACTGTTTGTCGGGACAAAAATACCCTGAAAATTGCCCAGTTTACAGAAAAAAAAATAAATATATATATATATATATATATATATATATATATACTGAGTTTTTCTTTTTCTTGGGATTTTTGGTTCAACAACAAATCAAAACTATTTTAGTTCCATGTTAAAAAAGTTTTATTTCAGTTTATTTCAGACGTTTCGGCTGATTTCAGCCTTTATCAATGATTTTTCTATCTAAAACAATTATACAACTAAGCTTTGATGTTCAGAGTATATGTTAACAATGTACAATTTTTATAAAAATGTTTTAAATTTTTTTATCGACTTACCCAAAAAGGTTATTCCAGATATAATTGTAACATTTTATTCACTTCACAGGTAAAAATTTTATTAACTAACTTAAAGCTACATGGTTAAAAACAGTTTTTTCTTAACGAAGTCTTGGATAGAATTAAGACAAAACAAACACTTTGTGGCTTTAATATATTTTCAAGAGGTGGCGGGTGACATAAACAAAACGCATCATCCAACGATTATAGAGTTTAGAACTGTTATATAAATTAATGTTTTATTTAAAAGGGATGTTGCTTATATTAAATACTAAAATTAATTTTTTATCTATTACATTTCCAATGGTCATTTTTTGGTGTTGATTTTTAAGATTTCGCTTTTTGTTTATGTTTTTCTAAAACAAAAACAAAAAGATCGATATATTAAAATATTTTGTCCACAAATTGGTATTTTGTCAAATTCTAGTCTTTGAGTTCGTTGGTTTCGCCCTTTGGCTTACGTTGCTACTTAACATTTTTTGAATTTTTGCTGGTCTGCTTACAGTTTTTTTCCCGATGGGAAATTTGTTGGGAATGTATGTTTTGTAGTGATTAGGTTATATGTTTTTTTTTATACTATTATTTTAATATGAATGCTTGATAAATGATAAAAATATATGTTTTAATAATTATTTGATAAGGTTATAATATACTTTACTGAGGTTTTTTATGTCAGATTTTTCATTTATTGAGTTATCATTTTTTTTAATATAGATCATTTCCAGAAATTCTCTCCTCTGTTGATTCGGTTCAGTTTTTAGGATTTTAGTGTTGGTATAGTTAAATTTATTTATTTATTGATACAAAGTTATTATTTAAATTATTGTTTATATTTTGTTGTGGAGGGTTATTATTTAGATTTTGTAGACGGGATGTGAAGATTGAATTAATTAGTTTTAAAGGATAGCTATTGTTTATTAAAATATTTTTGGCTTTTTTAACGCGTTATTTCGGTAAAAAGGATCGCTTAATTTTATTGCTCTGTCGCCAGACCTATTATTACGGATTTTTTTTGCGACATATGGTGTTGTGAAAAATAATTTAAATAGCGTCTGACCAAGTTTTTTGTATACCATTCGGTTTCTATTTTGTTATTTTGGTGGTATAAGGTCATATCTAAGAAATTTAATTTTGAGTTTTCTTCATTTCGATAGTGAACTTAATTTTTTCATGAAAATCGTTAAATGCGTTTAGAATGTCTTCGGTTTTATTTTAGGAGTTGCAGTAATGCAGTCATCTAAACTCAATCCTAAAAATAAAACCGAAGACATTCAAACACTTTGCGATTTTCATGAAAAATTAAGTTCACTATCGAAAGGAAGAAAAATCAAAATTAAATTTCATAGATATGACCTTATACCACCAAAATAAAAAATAGAAGAATGATACAAAAACTGGTCAGGACGTATTTAAATTATTTTTCACCACCATATGTCGCAAAAAAATCCGTAATAATAGGTCTGGCAGACAACAATAAAATAAGCGATCCTCTTACCGAAATAACGCGTTAAGCCAAAATATTTTAATAAACAATAGCTATCCTTAAAACTAATTAATTCAATTTCACATCCATCTACAAAATCAAATATCACCCTCTACAACAAATATAAACAATAATTTAAATAATAACTTTGTATCAATATCCTATGTACAAGGACTTTCAGAGAACTTGCAAAGATATTTTAAACCCCAAAATATTTCTGTATGCCACAAAGGTTTTAACTTATTACAAAAGGAATTTAGCTCCCTTAAAACCAAAACTCCAAAAAACCGAAAAACTCATATCGTTTATCAGATACCATGTAATAACTGTCCCAAAGTATACATTGGTCAAACCACACAACATCTTCAAAACCGTCTTAACGGTCATAAATATGACAAAAAAAATAAAACCGCCCTAACTAATCATGAAAATGAAACTTCACATAAATTTAACTATACCAACACTAAAATCCTAAAAACTGAACCGAATCAACAGAGGAGAGAATTTCTGGAAATGATCTATATTAAAAAAATGATAACTCAATAAATGAAAAATCTGACAAAAAAAACCTCAGTAAAGTATATTATAACCTTATCAAATAATTATTAAAACATATATTTTTATCATTTATCAAGCATTCATATTAAAATAATAGTATAAAAAAACATATAACCTAAACACTACAAAACATACATTCCCAACAAATTTCCCATCGGGAAAAAAACTGTAAGCAGACCAGCAAAAATTCAAAAAATGTTAAGTAGCAACGTAAGCCAAAGGGCGAAACCAACGAACTCAAAGACTAGAATTTGACAAAATACCAATTTGTGGACAAAATATTTTAATATATCGATCTTTTTGTTTTTGTTTTAGAAAAACATAAACAAAAAAGCAAATCTTAAAAATCAACACCAAAAAATGACCATTGGAAATGTAACAGATAAAAATTAATTTTAGTATTTAATATAAGCAACATCCCTTTTAAATAAAACATTAATTTATATAATAGTTCTAAACTCTATAATCGTTGGATGATGCGTTTGTTTATGTCACCCGCCACCTCGAAAATATGTTAAAGCCACAAAGTGTTTTTTTTTGTCTTAATTTATCAAGACTTCGTTAAGAAAAAAACTGTTTTTAACCATGTAGCTTTAAGTTAGTTAATAAAAATTTTTACTGTTAAGTGAATAAAATGTTACAATTATATCTGGAATAACCTTTTTTGGGTAAGTCGATAAAAAAATTTAAAACATTTTTAAAAATTGTACATTGTTAACATATACTCTGAACATCAAAGCTTAGTTGTATAATTGTTTTAGATAGAAAAAATCATTGATAAAACTGAAATCAACCGAAACGTCTAAATAAACTGAAATAAAACTTTTTAACATGGAACTAAAATAGTTTTGATTTGTTGTTGAACCAAAAATCCCAAAAAAAAGAAAAACTCAGAATATATTCTAAAAGGTTAAGAAAATAAATTATCAATATATATATATATATATATATATATATATATATATATATATATATATATATATATATATATATATATATATATATATATATATATATATATATATTTAGTGTGTGTGTGTGTGTGTGTCTATTTAAGTTAGTAACATAAGGAAAACTTTTTTATTATTAATTTTACAAAAAAAAGTTATTTCCCATAAAAAGTTGTGCATGCACTCTAATTTTAAATACAATCATCAAATATTAAAATTTTTTAATTCTATACGAGGTAAGTAAAAAAATACGAATTTTAACCGTAATTTTTGTGGTAGTAGTAGAGTAAAGTACCTTTATATTTAACAATATCGAAAATTGTTATTACAAAAAGTTGTTCGGTATTGAAAATCACGTTTAATTACGCAGTTGTATTAATTTATAATATATTTTTTTTATTTCTCAAAACCACTATACTCGAACGACGAAAATTTAACTGTAATTATTGTACATGTAATCTAGGATGCTTTTACAAGAAATGTCAAAGAGTAATTATTGTACATACAATCTAGGATGCTTTGACAAAAAAATATTTGACAGTGGCATTCAAAACATCAGTTGTATTTAGAGAAATTTGGTAAAAATTTAGTAAAAATGCCAGCATAATTTGTATTTTTTTTTAATTTAGAAGGATGTAGTTGCATATTTAAACATAGTTTTTAATTCCGAACAACTTTACATAATAACAATTTTCGATATTGTAAAATATTAAGTTACTTTACTCGTTAGCAAAATTCATATTTTTTGACATACCTCGTATAAAATTGATAAAATTTAATATCTGTTTATTGCATTTTAGATTTCAGAACATGCAGATCTTTTTATGAAGAATAACTTTTTTTCGTATAATTAATACTTAATTATACGAAATACATAATAATAATCTTATATATCACGTTCACATAAGGATAAAAGATTTAATTTTAAAACTCGGTTTTTGGTTATATGTGTTGAATTTCTATACTGTTGCCTTGTGTATAAATTTATTTTAAAGTATTGAATTAACTAAAAAAAAATTCAATATTTTTTTACAACTTATTTATTGTTAATACCTGTATCAAAGCCCGCGTATGTTTTGCCGATATAAGTTGCCGCCAAAGCTTTGTTAGATTTTGACACTGCTTGACAAAACAAGACGCGAATATATTAAAAGGCTGGTTATCGCAATGTTAATATATGATTGGAAGAAGAAATAAACATTTATTTTCAAGAAAAACTATAAAAAGAGATCAATAATTTTGTTTTTTTTTTAAATAAAAAAAAATAATAATAATAATTTGTTTTATAGCCTATTGCAGAGATTAATTTGCAGAACCTAAAATATTTTTTTAACATTCCTGGGGAGTTAATTACCCCCTTACCTACGCCAGTGGCCAGAAATATGTACAGGGTTTTTAATTAAGATGGCATAACTTTTTTTAAGCTCACTATATTGACCTGTTAAATAAAAAAGAAGTTACTTTAATTTCCTCTGCGTCAAAAATGTATACCTCATTTAGGTCTCAAGGAGCAACTGTTTTCGAGATAAACGCACTTTTAAGGACCCTGCAAATTTCCTATGGAAAATAAGTTTTGGTCAAATGTTTCCAAACTTTGCAAAGTAATAGTTTTTAACACTGTGATCAAAAGTCTCAACGGGCACAAAACCCAAAAACCCGTCTAATGGTATTGGCGAAAGAAATCGGAAATTTCGTCAGTTTCATCACACAGTTTTTAAATCAGTATAATAGTAGTCCAGATCTGTGTTACTTGTAAATGACAAATATTAAATACACGTCTTAACTTTATTTAATATCAACCCTTTTTTATTTGCCTCTAAAATAAACTATTTTATAGAAAATGTAGTCATTGTAATTTTGTCCCATAATCCAATGGCCATTGAGGTTTACTTACGTATAGGTTTGAACGAATTGGAAAAAAATTACAAAGGAAAGTTTGTTTATCAGTTTTTATTAAAACGGCTACTTGCTTAAAGTCGTGTAAAAGCTTTTCTGTTATTAAGAAATGTAAAACTTAACGACAAAAATAATATTGATTATTATTACAAAAGAAGTTAAATTATGATTACGCTACATTTCTTAACGAAACGCAGATTTTTTTTTGACGTTTTGTTAATAGACGACTTTAGGTTTGACAACCCTATTTACAAGCTTTAAAAATTAACCTTACACTCTTAATACATAAACAACATAAATGTATACTTATATTCCTAATTTTACGTAAAATACTTTGTTTAAAACTTCTTATGACATTAAAATCTATATTTGACGCGGCTTAAAATATACTAGCAAGCTTAAAAGCTTTATACCACGAAGCCCTTATTAACAGTAGAGCTAAATCTGTTAAAAATACATGCTTCTCTTAAAAAGGTTTTAAAAATATAGGTAAATGAACCTAAACCAAAATTGGCACCTAACGGTTCTTATCAGGTATTTGTTAATAAACGAAATGTCCGTCCTTTTTGAAACGGATTACCATCAAATGGGAACATAAACTGATTGGGCACTTACAATTAAACAAAGGGACTAAAATTTTCAATATTTTATTGATTACACAGATCCACAAAAAAGTGGTATATGCAGGGTGTCGGACTAAGATTTTCTGGCGTATTTTTTTCCACTGAACACGAATCTGAAGTCAAAATTGGAGGTTAAATAGCAAAAAAAATCAAGCAAAGGGGTAATTTCAGATTTTTTCTGCCTTGCAAACGAGTGCTTTAGCCACGGAAATACTTTTATACTGGCAATAGGATATACTTCACGCCCAGGGGTCGATCAGGGCGACTTTACAAATAAGCACATTACTTGGTAGACCACAGGAAAAAAGGATAGTACAATTGGGTAATATACACAAAGGTTAGGGTAATCATATTAAATGTTTGCATTTACAGATTTTAGATAATTACATAAATACAAGAATATTTCGGTGTCGCTACTTTGAAGAATTTCAGGTAGCCATAATGGTAAGAAAAATTGTTTTTGTATGAGAGGATGTATTAGATTATTGGTATGATTATTGTTTATTTTACAGTTATTAAAAATATGATTTAAGTCGCCATATTCATTACACACACATAAAGGTGTTTCTTTTAGCCCCATTTTGTGCAAGTGGCTAGGAAAGCAGCCGTGATTAAACTTTAAACGGCTTATCACATCCGTAATTCTTCGAGGTATGTTATTTCGGTAATGCCAGTGGGTGGCTGGAATTGTATAATGGATTTTATAATTAAATGTATTTGTTTCCGATCCATACTTTTGCCATTCTTGATTCCACTTGTTTTTAATATTTTGTCTTATTGGTGGTAAAAAATCCTGTATAATTATTGTATTATCATATTCATTTGAGCTTGATGTATTTGCTAATTTATCAACGGCTTCGTTCCCGGTTATCCCGGAATGCGACTTTGTCGACAAATAATTAAAAAAATATTATGTGCTTGGTAAATAATATTAAATATTTTAGTGATAAACCAGTGTGGGTAAATACTTTGATCCATTGACAATTTTTTTAAGTTTAGTTAGACTGCTTGAGAGTCAGTACTGCAGAAGCAGGAGCAATTTGCCATGGCCTGCAATGGGCCATAACATAAAACTACCAAAATATGTAATTTCGGATAATAACATTTTTTTTAATTTAAAACTTCAATATCTTAAAAACTTCAAAAGTACACGAAACTTTATAAAACATAAACTATGTATTTTTACAAGACCTTTAATTAAGGTATATAACCTTTTTGTCTAAATGCAGTATTTTTTGAATTATAATCAAAAAACCTAATTCGCCTGGAAAAAATTGAAAAATCTTTTTTTTTCTGCAAATTTTGAGTGATTTGGGATTTAAATGAATAAAATAAATGATTTATTATAAAAATACCTGAAAAATCGCAATAATAAAAAGTTTTTTTTTCCTATTTTGGACTGAAATTTTTTGTCAAAATTACATTTACGTTTACGTATCCTTTAATATTTATTTTTTAAAAATGTTTATATAACTTTTTATTTAAAAAGCTCTTTTTTTGTTTTATAATTTTTTTTGTATCTCCTATAATTTATATAGTCGTAGTCCAAACATTCCGTGGTACCAGGTTTCTGCCGTTAAATGTACCGTATCTTTTTTTTTTGGTTTTTCTTATTTTTTTTTTTGCTGTTTGACCTCAAATTTTGACTTCCAATTCGTGTTTAGCAGAAAAAAATACGCCAGAAAATCTTAGTGCAACACCCAGCACACACCACTTTTTTATTTTGTGGGCATGTGTTATTTTTCCAGTTTTTTATTTCTAATATAACTTAGGCAACCAATAATACAACATATATACCTACAACATAAAGAAAACTAGATTTATTTAAAGTGTTTTTTACTAAAAATAGACAATAAAATAAGGTTAATTTTAGTGTATTTGTTTCATATGTCAATGCCCAATAAGTGTATGTATTCATTAAATAGTTATCAGTTTTAAAAATGATTAATTTCAAGGTTAGTCCACTTGGAGGCGTTATAACCTCAAAACCAGAGTGTTCCAGAAAAAACTGATTTTATATTCGTGATCAGCTCCCCAAAAACCCTCGTATGCAAAAAAATATCAAAGTCATGTCCGATAAGTAAAATTTTACCAAAAAAATATTTGAAATAAAGAGATATTTTTGGCCAATAAAAAAATATGTGCAACGGACCTAATAATATTATTTATTTTAATGTAATAGTCCTTTCCATATTATTTGCCACTTCTATTTTTAATAATTTGCCAGCGCAAACACAAGTTAAAATCTTTATTAGAAATACGCTTTATGTCTAGCAAAAGCAAAATGTAATAAAACAAATAATTTAATGTTTCATAGCCAAGATGTGCGTAACTTTATTCTATTTAAATGTCGCTTATCTTTCCCACAATAAATTACAATAAATTAATGAGTAGCTTGTGAAAATACTACGTGTAAGAACTACAGGGTATGGTAATGCATATGTTAATATGCGCTACGGGAACAGCATCGTCAAGAAATTATGATATTTAACGTTATTTATTACATAGGAAGTTCTAAGATCTTTGAGAAGATTTTATTATAAAGCAATTAACTAAACAGTTTTTGCCAAAAAAGAGTTTTATTGATTGATCACTGACTGATGAGATATTTTTGGTAACTATAACTAAAACTATGGTACTTATTAAATATGCTAAAGTTTAAAATAATCTCTTAATAGGAACCATGTTAAAATTTTAATACGACTTAAAATTGAACATCTATAATCTCCTGATGTAGAGACGTAACTTATTTTTCACAACTTTTTAGGAGAGCAAAAAAAATTACCAATATAGTGTTATAGTGCAGAGCATATTAACTCTAAAACAACATTTTTTTATTTAAAAAATAAATGCCTAGGCTTTATTTAAGAATAATAAAAGGTGTAAAAAATTAATCAGTTGTTTTAGAAAAAACATAAATTTAAGATACACCACCCCATGAAAAACTAAATCGTATTAGTTTAATTTGCGCCAAACTAAATTATAACACACTCCGTAATTACCTAATTTTTTTAAAAATTACTCTAATAATAGTATTATATTCAGTGAGAATGTAATTACAGCTATTACTCACGATGTAATAATTATTATTATTAAAATAAGTTTTTTTTAATTTTTTTTTAAACAAAATTTTATGCATTGTTATTTGCGGTACGTCTAATGATTTCTTTATTTCCTGAAGCACGTAAATTTTGTTTAATAAATATTAGTTTCCAAACTATTCTTCAATAACCAGTCTATGTAGAGGCTCAGATCAGAATTCACTAGCACCTCCAGATTATGTTTATTTTTACCGCTATAAGCCAACACTGTATCGTCAGAAAGTTTATAATATCTAGCCTTTAAGGCAGCACACCTTAAACTTAACACGTACAGTGAGTATAACAAAGGTCCCGATACCGACCCATGAAGGACACCATAGTTGCTTAATTCTGTCGAGCTAGCAGTTGATCCCAGTTTAACATACTCTTGCAAAATACAATTTTTTTTTGTGATACATATGATTTAATTAGGATATACATGTTACCTCTAAAACCCATATTATACAATTTATTAAGTAGGATATCGATACTAACCACTTCTTAAATCTAGAAACACTACAAGTACATTTTTTATTATTATCTAACTTGTGAGTAATAGCTATTACATGCGAGTAGAATACTATACTTTTTCTACGACTTTTTCTAGGTATTTATTGAATGAACGAAAACTTTAAATATATTCTATAAATCAAAATATGGCGTCAGTTGTGAATAACATTGGTTGTCATAGTACCGTGAAAACAGATGTCAACCAGCAATTTTTCTGTCAGGCAAAGAATACTATTATTTTTATACACTATCTTCTAAGATCACAGGATTGTAAAGGATAACCTTTTTTATTTCTTCAGATAAATAAAATTTGTTAATAATTCTGATTTCTTTCGATATTGACAATTTTATTAAAGGTCGACTTTTTGAAACTTAGATATGTAAGACAGTGCTTATTGACTCTTAAAGACGTGTATACGTGCGTTTGATGCTACTATGTAGAGGTCATCGAACCCGTGAGTAATGGATCATTACTCACTGGTAGGTAATAAGTGTTATTATCTATTCAAAATTAGTTTATAATAAGCATATTATTAAACAGTCGTAGTAAAATATTATTTATTTAAAAAAATACATTTGTTGTAACGTAACAAGAAAAGCTTATACTAACTGAACGAAATTATTCTTCTTGTGGCAAAGATGTAAAGTACTTTTGTAATTTGGGCATACGTATTACAGGACTTTTTTTTTTAATTTAAACTCTTTCCAAATATACAGGATTAACTTGAGGAAATTCATCACGTATATTTAGGGATTTTCTTATCACAGTTTTCTTCGCTATGGCTACACCTAAAGAAAATAGACTAGTTTCTTCCTATTTAATCATTAAATTAGATCCATTATTTCGGCCCATTTGATATAATAAGTCTTTTAGAGTCGCTTTGTGTTACACAGAAAAAACTTTAAAGTCAAGAAAGTTTATAATGGTAGATATTTAATGAGTGGAGTAATATAGGCCACAAAAGAGTTCCTTTTTGGTCACGGGTAATAAGATACGTCTTATGAAAATAACATAATTTTTTTTTGGGCTGACATAGGGGCGTAAGTTTACATATGCCCCAAAAATTTTGGAATGGTGTTTTTATTTATTCTCACGTGGAGGCGTTGGTCAGTTTACGTCACAGCGTAAAAACAACTTTGTCAGTTTGATGAGATACCTCATACTATTAATCTGTAATTGCATAAAAAGTATTAATAATTGAGGTAGTATTATTTATATATATATATATATATATATATATATATATATATATATATATATATATATATATATATATATATATATATATATATATATATATATATAATTTTTATATATATATATATTCGGCGTAACTAAATTTCACACTTTTTTTTATATACGCCGCTATGTCAGGAGACCGACGATATATCAAAAAATATAATATGATATTTTCGTCAAAATGGGCACACTTCGGTCTTGTGGCCAGTGTACAGACCTGTGCACGCACGTGCACAATTAATTTTTTCAAACTTTCTAGATTTATTTGAAAAAGTATTCTAAAAAGTTTTTTAAAACTTCTCCACACAGTGTTACCAATAATAAATTTATTTGTCATGTCACATTTATTCATTACTTTCAAAAACAAGAACGGGAGTAATTAATCAATTTTAAGGATAACTGAAATTACTTCAGCCCTAACCAAAGGCAATCAAGTATAATTAAAATTAACGGAGATTAAAGCTATAAATCTATCTTTATTTAATTAATAAAATTTTTATTAACTATTTTTCTTGATCTTTTTTTCCTTCTCAAATGCATGTTACAAATGTTTAATTCAAATAAAGCTTGTTGCTTCTACTTATTACTAAGCTTATTTCAGGCACCTAACTTTAAATTAAACCAACTTATGATTATTTTTGTTTAAATAATAAGTTTTTGTTCCTTATTTGTGGTATTATGGTCATTACTTTTAAAAAACTTTTTCAAACATCAGTAACTTTATAAAGCTAAGTTTATGATGTAGCTATCCGAGCGTTAGGCAGTGCAGTTCCCCGCTCCTCGCCTCCCCCAAGCTCAATGGGTGCCTTGGCCCTGACAGGCGAATCAGAAACCACTCTAAAAACAATAAATCCGA
>JAHBCN010000111.1:0-65000 GCA_019359885.1 Listronotus oregonensis | reverse complement strand
AGGAAAATTAACCGTCTTTAAATAACATAATGTATAATTTTAACTTAACTTTTTTCATATCTTAGGTTTTTCGTTCTATTGGCCCTTTAGTTTATTCTTGCCTTTTTAATACCACTTTGAAATATTTTTAATAATTATGCCAGACATAGTCAAACTATGTCAGTTTTTGACTTCTTTTACCCCTTTAATAATAAAAAGAAGCAATTTTTAATCTGTATCGTAAAAATTTACTTTCCTCCTGAATTAATTTAAATTGAAGTATAAATTAAATGTTTTTAAAACTAAAAATATCGCACAAATATATTAAAAATATAAATAAAAACCTTTTTTTGCGCATATGACTTTAATTTATAGTTTGATTAAATTTCATGGAAATGGAAATCGAAAACAAATGGAAAATATCTATTTTGGCTTGTCCACATCAACATTCGATTCCATCATCCTTTGTCATTTTAAAATTACACTGTGATCCGAGCAGGCATCTAAAAGTTTTTAAAATTATTTTGTAACCCCTACTTTTAAATAAAAAAAAATTTCTAATATATAAATGAAAAAAATATTTTACTGAAAATGTTGTTTTCATCCCCATATATTTATTTTACGCGCCCATGCTCAAAGAACCAAACTTTATGTATGGCAGGTAATGATGCATGCACTTTTCTGCCTTTTTGCATAATTGACTAGTTGCAGTATATGATGCAATTGGGCCATACAGTTTTGCAGCGGCCTAAAAGAAATTACTTTCTTTAAATTTATTACTAAATTTCTGACGAATAAACTTCGTAAATATAAGTTGCCTATTAATATAGTGGTAATAAAAAAATAACAAAAAATTAGGTTATGCATATAATGAATATTTTAATGACCCAAAGATGCCTTATGAAACAATAGCCCAAAATTTTTTAAATTTATTGCGGTCAAAGGACAAAAACTATTTTTTTTTTAGTAAATTAGGACTTTGACACGGTTACCAAAATTAAAAGTATCATGGATTTTGTATTAACATTCTGAAACGTGGGCTAGGGGGATCAGTAGAGACAACGGTCTATTGGATCATTGGTAGAGACCTATTTTATATTAACAGACATATTTACAAACCATTTTTAATACAAATTATAAGTCATTAAATAAAAAAAAAGATTGGTTTTTAAACCAAACACCTTCCAGAAAAAATAATAAACAGGCAACTATTTATTTTAAATTGCTTCAAGCCTGGATAACTTTTGTTTTTGATTTAATTCATCTTAAAATACCGGCTCATATACATGGATCCATGATTCGTCACCTGTGACAGTTCTATTTGCGATTTTTAAAGTATCGCCATTATGTAGCCATGTATGCCAACGAAAATCAAACTTACCCCATTTTCATTACATTTCCCAAAATTTATCATTGTTACACTAAATTTGCACATATTATTTCATAAAGACCTTATGGATTTTTTTTTAAATTAAATTTTACCTTTTTTCCATTAAATTGCGAGGTTTTAATGTCAAAGGCCGCGGTCATATTTGCTGATAAAATCTCTAGTGTATACATGGTTGCGGCGTTTGAAAATAGAGGTTTGCAATTAAATGGAAAAAAGTGTAAAATAAATAAAATTTTTAAAAGGTGTTTATTAAATATTGTATGCCAATTAAATGTATAAATCGAGAATTCTGTGCAAAAAGAAGGAGGAATGGTGTAAATAAGGTTAGTTTGATTTTTAACTTTGATGATGAATATCTCAAAAACGAAACGTTGCCGAAAAAAATTGTTTTTAGGTTCGTAATTAGCGGCCCAAAAAAACCCCGTAAACCAAATTTGGTCAAAATCGGAGTGGAGGCAACTTTCGAGACAATTACCCAAGCTTTCTACGGCTAAATGTTTATGCAAGATTTAATACAAATTAAGGTTATCTTAATCTCACATAACTCTTTAGAATATTGTTCTCATGTCTGGGGAATGGCGTCTCCTACAACACTTAGCATTCTGGACTCCATTCAAAGAAGAGCCGTTCGTCTTATTAATGATCCAACGCTCACAGAAAGGCTTCCTCTTCTTGCCCACCGTCGAGCTGTAGGGGATCTGTCGCTCTTCTATAGGTATTTTCACGGCATCTGCTCAGAGGAGTTGGCCAGTATAATTCTTTCTCTGGCAGCTCCCAACAGAGCAACACGTAGTGCAACTTTTATGCATCCTTTTACAGTTCAGTTAGAGAGGCCCCGAACTTCCCGCTTCCTTCATCCCTAGAGTGTCAAGACTATGGAACCTGCTGCCCGCAGAAGTTTTTCCTTCTCCTCCCAATCTCCAAAAATTTAAGTCCCGTGTGAACAAACTCCCTCTCACCACACTGAAGACACCCACGGTACGTTAGTACTTAGGCATCAGCCTTCGTGTCCCAAGATAAAAAAACAAAGATCTTGAATTAATATTTTTTGCACAGCTTTAATGTTTTCTGACACAACAACTAGTTTCGGACAACTTTCGTTGGTTAGCAAACGGCTACCACGGATAAATTTATTGTACCAGCATTTTACAGTGGCAAATTATGAGGCTTTATCGCCAAAAGTTAAAGTAGGTTGATCGATGCACTTTTGTCTTAATTGAATTTTCACTAGTTAACACTAGTTTTTCGGTAAGACACAATTTTTACTATATATAACGCACATCGCGCACAAAATAGCAAAACGTCCTGAAGATGCTTATGATCAAAAATGTCAAATTTTCTAGTGAATACGTCAGAATGCACTTAACAACGCTCAATGATGCCAATGCTCAAAGTGTAAGTAGTGCCTCTCGTACAAATAGTAATTTTAAACTTAATAGATTTTAAAGTTGATTTTGTGTCCCAAGATTTAATATATTACTTTCTAGCGATAAAGGACTTGCCATATTTACTAAATGACTACTGTAACAATACCGCATTAACAAGATTTTATCTAACTGATAAAAAAAACTACCGGATCAGTCTTATTTTTGCTGTGATTTTGAATAACTGGTAAAAAATCACTCAGCTTGTGTAATTTATTCGTTGTTTCACAAGGGATAAAATGTAACAGTATTAGACAGCTGAAAAGGGTATCCTTAACTAAATTTTAAGAGAATTAATTTCGATGTTCCTATTTAAGATTCTAACAGTCTTTTAAAGTAACATGGCGTTTTTAAATCGTTAGATATATTAGTTTGTAAATTCTTTTAAATTTAAGCGTTTAAAAAAATAATTTTCTTTGGAGATAAAAGAGTTGATTTGACTACCTACCGCTAAAAATTATCTTACTTTACCGACACTGAAAGTAAAAAGGTTTTCTTTAAGTAGTCGTGTACGTAATACAAATAAAATAATGTGTAAATTATTTTTAATTTAAATGTTAAAAAAAAATAGTTTAATTTAGAAAAAAATATGTTTTTAAGGCTCGGCTGTAGATGCCCGACTTGCTAGTTCGTCCGTCAACTCTACAAAATTGTCATAAAAGTGACACTTTTTTTCTCCCAGGGACACTGACAACAGATTATAGTTTAAAGTTATATAATAAAAGTTATTTTAGTTAAAAAAATCGGCAAAAGAATTATTATTTTGTGCAGAAATTCAAAATAATTTGTCTTTGGAGCACAAAAATAATAGGTGTATTCAATATTGTATTTGCAAAAAACACTGTAATGAACATTTTAAGTAACCAATATTAAACACTTGCCAAAGATCGATTTAAGAAAAGTTTTTCTATTAATATTAAAGCTTTTTTGCACTATGAAAAAAAGACGGTATTTTAAATGTGTTAATACCCAGGTGTCTTAAATACAATAAAGCACATGTAACATTCTTTCTTTATTAATTGTTTGCTTTAATTTAGATTTTAAATTAGTATTTCTTTTTAATAGAGCAGACCTAACTTAATACAAAGGAGGGGAAACATCCAACCAAACTACAGCCTCTTTTAATAAATATTTTTAAAATAATTTAAACAATTTGAGCACTACGCCGCGCCGTAAGTCTTCTAAAAATTCTTAATAGAAAAAAAAACAACTACAAATTAGACAACTTAGTTTATTGTTTCAGTCACTTACCCCATCAAAAAAGCTGGCAGTATAATTTGTGATGTCAAGTCATATTTACAGAAAATAGGTTTAAAAAACATTTATTTAATTTTTAAATTACAACAGTTGAAAGATTTATTTTTTTGTTACAATAATTCGGCAGGAGTATATCGGAATAATTTACTTATGGTTTTAGTTTTAAACCATCTGCAAACTTTAACATATAAACCCTAAATTTCGAATAATTTAAGGTTGCTCCTAACTCCACTAAACTCGTATCCGAAGTAGTATGCTGCCTACCTGCCCTCGAAAGGAATTTAGAACTTAACAATTTCAATAATGAATTTAATTAAGGGAAAAATCCTGCAGCGTATTACCAAGAATTTTCTCGGAAAACAAATAATACTTTTACAGAATTAACGTAAATTACACTAGTTTTGACTAAGGTAAAACTTTAATTAGAAGTTTTTTCTTTATTTATAAAAATTACCTTTAAAACTAAATGCTTAAAAATAACTATGGTCTTAATTACTGCAATAAAAATAATTAACGCTCACACCCATAAATATATACAGAGTATTCGTAAAGTAGTGAAAATATTCGTTAAAAATTACACGAATATCTTTTGGGCAACACGCTCCAATCGAAAAGGCGCAAAATTTTTTAGAAAATCCTGCAACTAACCAAGTTTCTATTAAAAAATAATCTTAAGAATTACGTATTCTAGTTTTGCTTTAAAATGTACAGGGTTTTTTTCATTTTAAATTTTAAACTAAGGCTTTATATTTTGAATTACATTTGAAAAGAATATAGCCACCCCTAAATATTTATTACGTGAATAGTAAAATATCCATTAGAAAACACATTTGCAAAACAAAAAACAAAAGAGTTACAGCACGAGTAACGTATTTTTTAAATGGAATATCCCGTATATTTTTATATCAATTGATTAAGATTTTCACGAGGAATTCGGTGATATAAGGGGTTGCTGGGTTTATTTCCTGCGGTTCTGCTGCAATTGTCTAAAAACTGCATAATACTATAATGATAGTTTCACCTAAAAGAACCTGGCTGCCACAGGTCACAGGTGCTTATTTGTCAAAGTCAAGAATTTTAAAAATACGTTTATTACTTTTTGGAGTAGTTTTGTAATCAGGTTTTTATCAGAAGAACGGCTTCAAATTATATTATATGCTAAAAATGATATGATATATCTACTTTTAAATCAAGCAGCAAATTACAATAAACGGAAAAAATGAAAATACAGTACGAGGTAAAATATGGTGGTAATAAGAACACTTACAACAAAAAAATTGTAATATTACTAATAATTTAAATGTTCCATATGACCCCCGTTATTTTCGAAACATGATCTATAACCCCTCCTTAGCCTTTCTAAGCTCGCCGATGTTATTTGAGGTTCTTGGTTAAGACGATTAATTTCATTTAAAATTTTTTCTCTCATTTCTTCCGTGTTTGTGTTCCCATTTTGGTAAACGACATTCTTCAAGTGACCCCATAGAATAGTGTCCAAAATTGTAATATCTGGACTATTATGTCGCCATTTAATAGTGCCATAACGTCCAATCCACTGATTATATAGGCGATTGAGATACTGCACAACTTGATGAACAGCATGGGGCGGCGCTCCGTCTTGGTGCCAAATTATCTTGTGATACGTTTCGAGTGGCAATTCTTCTAAAATGTCCTCAATATTGTTTTCAAGAAGATTGAGATATCTTTCTTTAGTTAAGGATCTCTCATAGAATATTGGCCCGACAATTCCATTGTTAAGCACACCACACCAGACATGAAGAGAAGACGTCCCTTGGTATTTAATCTCTTGAAATTTCCTGGGGATTTGTCTTGCCCAGCTGTGCGTATTGTGTCGGTTAAACATTCCCGATGTAGTGACCGTAGCTTCATCTGTCCAAAGAATTGTTTACAGGGTAGAATCGTTATCTTGTTCATGGATTAAAATTTGAGAAACAAATTGAAGGCGAAGTTCCTTTTGTTTACGTGTTAAATGCTGCACTGGAAAAACGTGATATAGAAGATACTTAAAATATTTCAGTGTTCTCTGAACCGTCGCATAAGTATCGGCAGTAATTGACTTCATGGGATACAAAGTAAAATAATTTAGAATAGCTCGATCCCGGTTTCTTTTGCTCATTGTGGTCCTTTTTCTAATATGTAACGATTTTGTTTCTTCGAAAAAGACTTTCAGTCGTTTTTACTTATATAATTCGGTGAAAATTTGCAACATATCTTCGTTGTGTTTCCCTGGCGTTTTCTACACATTTATAATAGAGAGTCATAATTTGAAGCCGTTCTTCTGATAAAAACCTCATTATAAAACTACTCCAAAAAGTAATAAACGTATTTTTAAAATTCTTGACTTTGACAAATAAGCACCTGTGACCTGTGGCAGCCAGGTTTTTTCAGGTGAAACTATCCTTATATATAAAAAAATATATAAAATATAATAAACCCAGCAACCCCCCTATCACCGAATTCCTCGTGAAAATCTCTATCTTTTTTTTTGCTTTGGTTGGCTTTGCACAGGATTGCATACAGCCACTACATTTAACGTATTATATTTAAGTATTATTGATATAAAAATATACGGGGTATTTCATTTAAAAAATACGTCACTCGTGCTGTAACTCTTTTGTTTTTGTTTTAAATGTTTTTCTGATTAGATTATTTAATTCTACGGAAAAAATACACGAAATGGCTATATTCGTTTTTTAAAAAAAGTACAGGGAAGTTCAAAAATAAAGCCCTGTTTACTTTAAAATAAATAACCCTGTATTCTTGATAAAATTTCCAAAATTATTTGAAGCCCTGTAACTACATTGCGCCAAAAAAGTATCGCATTACCTCTATTTTTATACAAGACTAAGTGTAAACATGTCCTAGTGTAAATATTAATATATCTTTTAAAAAAGAAGCTATTAAGATACACAAAAAGTTAAAAACGTTAAAAAAGAGCAAGGCTTGAATTTTTCCATAGATTGTACATTTTTCCACATGTTTTCATGTTAAACAATAAACTATATTTCCGTTCCTACCGAAATTCAAGGAGCCACTTAGAGAAAATGATATAAAGTACCAATTAGTGATAGAAAGAAAGTATATTTCTTACTTATTTCTTGTCTATTTCTATCTCTATTAAATTAGAGAGTTTGTCTGCAGGATACTTATTTTTTTGTGTTGTTGTACTTTATAGCGTTTATAATATCCCAATCGTATCCTTTGAAATATTATTGCCATCTACAGTGTGTAAATTCGTATAGCATGTCAAAGCTTACGTCCTTTGTGTGTTCTGACCGTTAATAATGCGTCTTTGCCAAGTACAATTTCATACAAATCTGCCAGTAAATCCAAATTAACCGTATATACAACAGCCGTTGCAATCCCAGATTCCAGGCCATTGCGATATCAAGGGTAATTCCACTTTTAATTACCTAAAGCTGAAATTACCTTTAGCGCGTTTTACGTTCATAATCTTTACTTTAATGCAGTAAATTGTTTGCCCGTCGTGAACATGGTCTCTAAATACATTAAAAGCTAATAATGTGAAATGTGGGGAAAATATAAGTGCCACATCATATTTATGAATTACGACCGTAATTTTAAGATTAAACTAAAACTGCTTATTCTATTATTAGTATTTACGTATATAAGCAATTAAAATACAGGAAGGATTTTGCTTAATTGCTCTTAAGACATTTATAAAGTTTACTCAATGTGTCAGGAAAATACGAGGGCTAATTAATTTATATTTAATGTTGCAAGATGTTCTACTAGGAACCAAAATCTATATACAGATGTGGAAAGTTTAAAACCGAACATGGACGTTTCGCAAGTAGAACAAAGAAAACAAATAAACCACTAAAACAAAGTAAGATCGAATTTAAACTAGTACATACGAGCCAAAATACCTTAAACAGCGTACGCTCGACGAAGGTTGCCGTATGCCTTGAACCGCTGTCTTCGCTGTTCGGGACAGCGCTTGATACAAGTATCGACACATTGCAAAGCTTTGTCTCACTTCTTTCACACAGTTAAAGGGGTTGTCCGTTTCTGTTTGATACATTACACTTTATCCCTATGTTCGGTTTTGGATTTTCCACACCTGTATGTACAGGGTCTTTGATTATATTTACATGGCATCTGGAGCTTTTATTATTAACGATATAAAAAAAATATAAAAATTAGGTTTTTTTTTAATATTATCTTTTGAAATTATTAGTATAAAATATCGCATTAAAAAAAATGGAAAATATAGGCAACCTCAAGTTTTTAAATGGAACACCTTGTATATTTTGCGCTACAATGAAAGATTTTTTTTACTAATTTTAAATATATATACATTAATGATATTTGGGTAAACCATTTTTGAGGTAATTTAGCTTAAATTATAAATAAATTGCAAAAAAGTTTCATATTAGTATCAAAAAAGCCATGAAAACAATAAATTTTTATGTTACTAAATTTGATGAGAGTCTTTTCTGGACCTATAATGTTTATTCTTGCGATTTAACATTCCTGCTATAGTGAAGGAAGACTCGTCGGTAAATAGAATTTTATTTAAAAAGTCTGGATCTTGCTGCATAAGCCTATTCCCAATGCATACTCAGGTCGGTCCTGCATATTTTGTTCAGAAAGATTCTGGATGACATAAGTTCATAGGGATGAAATTTGTAAAATTTAAGATTGAATAAATATTATTATCTGTTTTATTAAATTAAGATGCATCCTTTAAGATTTATTCTGCAGGATTTTTCTAAGTTATTAAAAGTAGTTAAGCTAATCCAATAAAAAAAGCATAATAATTATCCTGCAAAGAAAGGAGGATATCCAAATCTTTGTTTTCATTTTGTGTTACTTCTTTGTTTTTAGGCGTTTCCGTTTTACTAGATTTTCTTACTGTGTATCTAATAGTGTCTATAGATGGTACCCATTGTTAAGGATATAATAAGTGATATTCCTTTTGCACTCTCGTTACATTATTGTTGTTGCCATAAAAAAGACGCACAATAGCATTTTTTTGTTCTTCTGAATAACCCATCGACCAGAAATTAATATAAATTATAATAGTTCCAACGATAAACTTCATGCCACGTAAATATAATCAAAGAACATGTATATATAAAAGCGAAAAATGATTCACTACTTGACCTATCAAGATGAAATTTGGCACGGAGGTAGAATATGAGTAGAAGATGTCAGGTAAGAAAGTATTTTAAAAAACTCTTTCGCTAAAGGGGTATAGTGGATGTGAAAGTTTGTATTTATTTGGTTTGTTTTGCTCGTTTGGTTGGATTGTTCGTCATTTCTGGACATAGAAGTATGAAAATTGGTTTATAAGCTATTGATTGTGATTCAAAATAATATGTTTTAATATTTTTAAAAAATCATCGCTTGGGGAGTTAAAGTGGGAATAAAAGTTTGTAAAAAAAATCCTCATTTTTGAGGTTGTAAATAAAAAAGTTGGTAATTAGGCTTCTGATTGCCCAGAAAAATAGAAAGTGCAAGCCTTTTTAAAACTTTGTTTCCTGAGAGTTAAAAAGAGGGATGAAAGTTGGTATAAGAAATTCGTATTTTCTAGATTTGGAACTATGACATTGTAACCACTCTATATTATTTGTAATTTTTTTAGAAAAAAATATTATTTAAATATCAGTAATTTTGAAAGTCATTTATATTAGAAAGTAACCAAATAAAATACGATAAAATAGAACTGCTCATTTGCACGACAAGGAGTGTGATGAAAGACAAAGTTCAGGGAGTTTAATCTAATACGACGCCATGGAGTGAGAGGGAAGGCAATATCCCGCAAGAACGGGAAAAAAACACCCAAAAGCGTGTAGTCCACATGGGCAAAGCCGTTGGTAAAAAACTAGTAATGTATATAAATAGTACCAAAAAATTTAAATATATTAAATAATTTTTTAAATTTCTTATTTTAAGTATACAGTGTATCTTAAAGACACAGCAAAAAACAAGGAGGGGAGACGTCTCAGGTCATTTCATAAAAAATCTTAGAAAAAAAATAAGTTAAATATGTTTTGACTATTTGGATAGCGTTGTTTGTAATTATAAGGGTCCTAACGGGACTAAAATTATTAACTCCATTGAAATCAGGAAAGTACCTTAAAATTTATTGACAAAAAAATGTACGCCACTAACTTTAATTAAAGTTTGATATTTTTTCGGATAAAGCAACTAAAAACACAACTTTTTTGTTTTTTAAATTTTCATTGTATATTTCATCGTTTAAAAGATAAAAAATAAAAACCATTTTATTGTATGTCCATTTATCACACAAATTCATGTTTAAACATTTCATGCATATTTGCTAAAAACTACAAAACAAAATTACAGGCAAAAGCAAATATTTAACAATAAGTATCATCATTTTTTTAAAAAATTACAAAAACTTTTGAAAGTGATCACCTCCGATGCAAGAATCCAATCTTCTTCTCATTGACTGGGAAACACTTTTAAAATTAGCAAGGCGTTTCTAATTGAGTAAAACCGAGCAATGATTTGACATCTTAGGTCATCCACATTTTTCAATGAAGCTGTGTACTCCAAGGATATTTAAGTTTGGGAATCGTGCAGGCCATAGGTGAGGTCTACCTAGGCCAATCCAACGATTTGTATATATTTGTGTTAACAACTCACAAGCTACCTGACTACAATGCTCATCGTGCATAAAACTCATTACATTTCTTATTGCTAATCGTACGTCCTTCTGAAATTGAGGGAGCATGAGTACTAAAAGTTACGATACACCTCTCCAGTAAGTATTCCTGGTAGAAATACCGGTCCAGTAAGACAGTCACCTCCAATTCCAATCCAAACAGGGCGCCTATAAATACTTTTGAAAATACAGTCAGGAAATCTGTCAATTTACCGCCTAGTTCATAAAAGAAATGCAGGTCGGTCATCTCTATATTCGTATAGCATTTCGTGATAGGAAAACAAATTCGACAGTTAAAAATGAAAGACACAAAATGATTAATTACGAGACGCAATCAAATGACATCTACGTTATGGATTTTCAAACACATCCATGTTGTCCAGTTATTTTTAGTCGAATTGCTCACAAATACTGCTGGAATGCTTTAAAATGTATTTGTATGAAAAATGGACATGCAATAAAAAAAAATTATCTTGCAAACGAAGTAAGATACGACAAAAATTCAAGAAACAAAGAAGGTACATTTTTAAAAAGTTAATTTTAAAAAATATTGATTTTTATTTAAGGTAAGTGGGGTAGATTTTTTGGTCAAAAAATTTGGTTAAGGTGATCCCCTGATGTCAAAGAAAATAATAATTTTAATCCAGTTAAGGCCCCTACGTTTATAGGAACATTTTTCATAAAATGACCTAAGAAATCACCCCAGCAAATCTACTTTATGTGTCCCACACCAAAAACTAAATAAAAAAATAAAAAGTGGAAATACATAAATTTTAATTTTCGATTCGGTTAAAGAAAATTTGGAAGGAGTTGAATGGTATTCCCATGAAGAATGCATTGATGCTGAATGATCAATTTTACTGTTTTCTTTGTATTTTAAATACCTTAAAATTTATTAATGTTTATGTATTTTGCGTTCTGGTCCATTAAATATTTAGTTTTTTAAGTTTTGTAGTTTTTATTTGTATATATTTAATATTTTCATATACAGTCAAACTTTAATAAGTCGAACTTCGATATCTCGAATTTTTGATAACTCGAATCAAATTCGTTGGCAATAGCATCAAGAGTGAACATTAGATGAAAACTTTACTTGATAACTCAAACTTCTATTACTCGAATATCTTGATAACTCAAATGAAACATTTGGAAACACCTTCGATAAGTCGAATTTTCTGAAATCCTTAACTTTGCGTGTTTTTAAAATAGGTCATGCAAAATGTAAAATGCCATAATCGGCGAAGGTTAAAAATACTTTAAAATGTTTGAAAGAAAATCAACATTACTTTCATGAGTTGTGTCAATAAAGTATCCAATGTATGGAATATTGATTGCAAATCTGGGACCATTTGTAATTGTCTGTTTTAGTAAGTATTTTGAATGGAAAGAGGAGAATGACATTCTTTTGATTTTCCTAAATGAATATTTAAAAGAAAACAGTGACGAAGAAATGCAACTATTAAAACAATATGAAGCTTATAATGGTTTGAAACGCGCAGAAGGTGTATCGTTTTATGATTTTATCCATAAGGATAATGATATTGTAACTTAAGAGTTACCCACAGATGAAGATATAGATCTTTACAAATCTACGCCAGAATCTGAGCAGCCCGATAATCGAAATGACAGTAAAAAAATTATATGACAGATGATAATTTTAAAGACGACATGCAACAACAGCCTTCAAATGAGTCGGTGGCAAATTTGTTTTTAAAAACGAAGGAGCACTCAAGGGATGTTTTCTATAATGCCTTTAACAGCATTGAAAGATTTGTTTAAAATCAAAATAAAAAACCCTCTTGTCAGTCAAAAATACCCGAATTTTTACCTCTTAAATAATTAGTAATATAGTATATTATATGTTTATTTTAGTACATTTTGTGTATCTAAATGATTTTATAATATTCATAAATGTATTACGTTCCTACATTAAAAATAAACTTAGTTAAAGCATTTTATGTGTTTTGTTTAATAACTCGAAGTCTCGATAACTTGAAATTTTTTAGTGTCAAGTTATGGTTCGAGTTATCGAAGTTCGACTGTAATTACAATATTTCCTGAGATATTTTCGAAAATATTTCCCAAATATATATTTCCGGAAATTTCCGTTAGTCATGGATCTAAGAGTAGGAAGAAATTTACAATTTTATACCTTTAAAACAAAGTTAAATGTATTTATGATAAAACTAAATTAGTTTTGAGTTAAATTAAAATGAGATCTTTTAGCAAAATATTCCTATAACTACATTGGTGATTAATTGTACGATTTTGTCAATTACTAAACTAATTTTATACGTAAATTGGACTATGCGGATCGATATATGACCCCCGTGACCCCGTTTTTAAGTAGTCTCTTCATAGTTCTGCAGATATAATTAACAATTGGTCGATGTAAGCCTCATATTTGCATCATGCGAATGTGCTTTGTAATTGTTGAAAATATTGTTCTCTTTTCACCTTTGCCAAAAGTGAAAACACATCATTTGCACTTACAGTTTATTCAGGTCAATTGTTTTTCACTACTTTCCATATTGTCGCCTTGAAGATTTAAAATCAGAATATATCTTTAATTTATCTTAAAACATTGATAAAGATTTTCATGTAAACCACGACGTTAAAGGGTTTTTATTGTTGCTTATGTTTGACCATAAAATATAAAAAAAAGGCCGGAATGTATTTGCCCACTTTTCACTTTTTTAATTTTATCTTAAATTCCATTCACTTTTTATACAGCACTAAAGGGTTATTATTTTTTTATATGTTCAATATAATGTTTAATAAAAAACGGCCAAGTGCTACCATTTAAAGGAATGTATTTGTGAGATAGGGGTGAATTTGTCCACTTTTAAGTTTTTTTTTAATTTTAACTCAAAGTCTATTTACTTTTTGTACATAGACGTTAACAGAAAAGTCGTTCAAAATTAATTTTTTTTCGAATTATTAAAATATTTAGGGGCAAAAATGATTTTCTCAACAAAACTATATTCAAAGAACACAGCAAATAAAAAAGCAAAAAAATGCTATTTTTATAATTTTTTACATTTTGCCCCATAACTTTTTTTTACGTCAATTTAGCTATAGGTATTATTTCACAGAAAAAAAACTGTTATTATTAGTTTTTTAAAACGGATTTTGATAAAAGTCTCTCGAATTTATTGTCTACAGGGTGTTCGAAAAATTGACGGAGATATTGTAATGGGCGATTCCTTGTTAAAAATTATAAGAAAAAGTTTTTATAAACATGGGTCCGGAAATATACAGTTTTCAAGATACAGGGTGATAACTTTTTAAAAAATATTAATTTTTTATTAATATTTTAAAAAATATTTACTCGATACTTTTGGAATTTGGCAATATTATTTGTTGTATTAAGATGCTAATTTAGCCCTAAATAGATTAAAATTATAAGGTCCAGTGGCGCTCCGGGGGGCATCTTAGCGAATAAAATTGGCAAAAAAATGTACGCCACTGCCTTTTTTGCAACTTTAATATTTGTTGTTTGATTAAGCGTTTAAAAATACAACTTCACCTCTTGTATTTTTTTTGTATCTCACTTCGTTTTCGAGAAAAAAATAAAAACGGTTTTATTGTATGCCACTGAACAAAATTGGCTTATTAATTTTTGCTAAAAAAATCACAGGTTTGACATTGACAAGCGTCAGTTCTTCTAGAGAATAATTATTCATCTAATTTTCTTGGCGAAATTTCTCTAAACAGTTTTTATCTCGATTTTTGTGATGGAAAATTACACTTTTGAGGAAATGACAGACATGTATGTAATGTATGCACGTGCTTACAGTAACTGTTATGCAGCAAGGCGCCTGTATGCAGAAGCGTTTCCCCAACGGCAACTTCCAAATAGTAAAACCTTTGAGAGCGTAGACTGTAGATTACGGGAAAGAGGTAAATTTTCTTATTTCTTTTTTGTAATGTTTTTGACAATAATGTTATTTAGGAAGTTTTGCCATTTCCACCAATGATAGGGGCCGGCCGAGATCCGTAAGAACGCCTGAGTTTTAGGAGGCAGTTTTACGTGCCGTGGAACGAAATCTTGGTATAAGTACCAGGACTATAGCAGCTCGATTAGGAGATAATCATTCCAACAGCACTGTGTGGCAGGTTCTCTCCGAGCAATTTTTGTATCCGTATCATGTTCAACGTATGCAGGCGTTACTACCAAGAGATTTTCTGCCCCGTTTGCAGTTTTGCAAATGGTATTACGAAAAGGTTAATAATAACAGAAATTTAAGTAAAACCATACTTTTTACGGACGAAGCTGGATTTCGATGGGATGGTATTATTAATTTCTATAACACTAATGTATGCAGTGAAGAAAATCCTCATGCTTACGTACAGTGTCATCACCAGGCAACAATTTTATTTAATTGTGTGAATGGGTATTGTTGATGACAATTTAATTTGGCCCTTCTTTTTACCCTTAGGGCGAATCTTACTTAGAGTTTCTTTAACAAGAATTGCCCGTACTGCTGGAAGAAGTTCCTCTAAATGTACGTAATCAAATAACTTTTATGCACGATGCAGCTCTTGCTCATTTTAGTATGGCTGTTAGAACTCATCCAAATAACACCTTTGGGGAAAATTGGGTTGGAAGAGGTGGACCAATTCAATGGCCACCTCGCTCCCCTGACTTAAATCCAATAGATTTTATTTATGGACACCTTAAAACTCGGGTTTACGCCCTCCTACAACTAGAACTTAGAAATAAAAATGAATTTTGAAAATGGGCTATTTATTGTTAAGATTTGAAGAGTGCAATGAAAATTAACTTTGTTTAGGTTTGTAAAACTCTTTAAAGGATTGTTACCTGTGTTTTTAGAAATTTTAAAAAAATTGGTCCATGATGAAATAAAATTTTTCAAAGAAGGAATACACAAAATAAAAAGTAAAGAAGTTGTATTTTTAGACGCTTAATCAAGTAACAAATATTAAAGTTGCAAAAAAAGCAGTGGCGTACATTTTTTTGCCAATTTTATTCGCTCAGTACCCCTCCGGACGCCACTGGACCTTATAATTTTAATCTATTTAAGGCTAAAGTAGCCTCTTAATACAACAAATTATATTGCCAAATTCAAAAGAATTGAATAAATATTTTTTAAAATATTAATAAAAAAAATTAATATTTTTTTAAAAAGTTATCACCCTGTATAGTTACCGAGATATGATTTTTTAAAGTTTTGCTTTCTAATTTTAATGCTTTCCCTCAAACCTTGCTCTATAATTTTTTCTCTGATTTATGTATATACAATATGGTATGAATAAGAATGCTTACGGCCTTTAAAACGGTGTCTAATTAAGGTACGTAGAATTAATATTAATCGAAATGTGACATTTTAAATTTATCTACTCTCAACTAATACCAATATTCACCGTTAAATATTCTGCCCCGCAAGGTTTTCTTGAAGTAATAGCCTGCGGATATACCAAAGGATGTAAAGGAATCTATACAGTAAGTAAGGATTAAATTGCTCCATGTTCTGCAAAGAACGTATGAGCGTCAGTTATGAAAACGCTAATGTAACTGAATTATTAAACGGTGTCCAAGAAGATGCCGACGAATAATTTAATGCTGATATTAAACATATTTTTAATAGTTTAAATATTTAAATACGTAAATATAAAAAGTTTAGTCAGCAAAACAAATAAATAATGAGGTTTTCTATGGGCAAGAATATAATTTAATTTCCATTTTCCAATCATGCGTAAATTGTTCAGAAAATCATTATATCGTATTAATAATTAAAAACAGCTTCTTTATATCTTTTTGGAAAATGGGACCTCTTCGGTCCTGGTCCCGGGGTATAATAAGCTGACCCTGTTCAGCCCTATTGACCCCTATGAACTTGCAGGTCGCTGCAACAAAAAAAAGAAAACCCTTCAAAACACCCAAAAAAACTAAAAATATTAATCTACATTTCGGTGGCGATTCGGCCACCGTTGTCAAGATGAAACTAAAACAAAAAAATAAACTAAATTTTAAGAAATTTTTGCTCCAAAAACTTAGGAAATTTTGATAGCTTTTATGACGTTTTGTCATAAATGACATTAGGTTATTTGAGTGGTATATGTATAATATTCAAAAAAAGGTGGTATGGTGTGTTAATTGATTTTAAGTTTACCTGAATTTAAATTCACAGATATTGATGCTACACATTTATCTTTATTTAATAAAATAAATGCACTTTCCTTTATTTTACGTTTTTTTGAACAAGTTTCTTTTGCTAAAATGCTGGAAGCATAACAGTTTATTATGTGTTTATTATCAAATCGGCTTGAAAGATTTTTAATTTGTGGAATTATGTCTTTCTAATGTATGTTTTATGTTCTTTTATGCTTTTGGCTAATGGTCTGGAAGTTTCACCTATATAAAATGTATTACATTCACAAGGGATCTTATAAATATCATTTTATATATATAAACGAAAACACAAAAAATGTTATTTATAAGATCCCTTGTGATTGTAATAAATTTTATATAGGTGAAACTTCCAGACCATTAGCCAAACGCATAAAAGAACATAGAACATACATTAGAAACACAGAATTCCACCAATAAAAAATCTGTCAACACGCATTTGATAATAACCACATAATAAACTGACAAAGGAAACTTGTTCAAAAAAACGTAAAATAAGGAAAGTGCATTTATTTTATTAAACAAAGATAAATGTGTAGCATCAATATCTCTTAATTTAAATAATACATGGTTACCTATGGTTGATGCTGAAGTAAATTCAGGTAAACTTAAAATCAATTAACACATCATACCACCTTTTTTTTGAATACAATACATATACCAGTCAAATAATGTCATTTATGGCAAAACGTTATAAAAGTTACCAGAATTTCCTAAGTTTTTAGAGCAAAAATTTCTTAAAATTTAGTTTATTTTTTTGTTTTAGTTTCATCTTGACAACGGTGGCCGACTTACCACCGAAGCGTAGATTAATATTTTTGATTTTTTGGGTTTTTTGGAGGGGTTTTCTTCTTTTTTGTTGCAGGCGATCTGCAAGATCATAGGAGTCAATAGGGCTGAACAGGGTCAGGTGGTTATACCCCGGGACTTGGACCAAAAAGGTCCAATTTTCCAAAAGGAAGAAAGACCAGTATCCCAAAGAAAACAAACTAAAACATGAATCCGCCACAAATATATATATAACATATTTAGCTAGTTTATTTTATAGTAAAAAGTACTTGGTATAACAGTGAAAAGGTGGAAAAAATAGGGAAAAGTAGTTTATCGATAAGAATTTAAAATTAAAAAAAAAGGCACAGATGGGAAAAAAAGGAAAAATATCCCAGTTGCTATTAATTCTACATACTTTTCTCAGACACCGTTGTGAAGGTCGTAAAATAAGCTTTAATTTTATGTCATGTTGTATATACCAAAAAAATTAGTAGCCAACTTTAAAAAATTATTTCATTAACCATTAAACATTTAACGTTACAGCTTCTTTCTAAAATACATAGTCGATACCTTAGTAATTAGTGTTTTTGAGCTTTTCTAAGTAAATTAGAAAAAGTAAAATATGCAACTTTGTTGTGAAATTTTATCCTATCTGTACGCCACTACATGGCTACTGAGGTAAGCTTTAAATTGTTTGCATCTTTTATAGTATTATATCGTAGAAAGTGCTTCAAAATAAATTTTGTTTTAAAATGGGCTGACAGAAATGGGAGAACCAAAACACAATTTACATTTTCCTGATTTATTAAATTAAAACGAAAATTTATACATTTCCTTTAAGGTGACACGGTTTTAATAACACTAAAATATTGAAAATTCATTGTCTTTATTTTTTAATTAATACACAACGTTTCGGTTAGTAATGTATCTTCAGCCATTTTCAAGTGATAACTGAAAACTATTCTTAAAAGCTATAACTTATGCTATATGCTTGACCGATTTTTCACGGTTCAGCTACGGCTGCCAGATATTCAGCATGTCGATACCAGGCTTGCTAAATATGTTTTGGTTAAAATTAACATAGCTTCATTCAATTTTCTTTTCTTCTAGTGCGTTTCTTTATGATTAATTTTTGATTCAGACCATTGTAAGCGGTGTTGTTTTATGCGTGTTCGGCAACCCCTGACTTCGACGTTTCACCTTGTTTCCAATGTTTTTTGTGTTCTTTAACTCTTATTTCTAGTGATTTTTTCCCAATGTATACCTTATTACATTTACCGGGAATTGGGTATATACAGTCATTATATAAAACAGTGTTGTCCGGTCTCGTCTGAGTTACTTCTTAGAGTGGGTTGAGATTTAAATGTCGTTTAAATATTATACTACGATTATACGATTTTGCGGATCTTTTCCAAAGTTTCTTTATTATACGGAATTGTTAAAAATGTTTGGTATTGTGGAGTTCTGTTCAAGTTAGAGTTTTTTGTATTATTTTAATATAAGTCGACTACTTCCAGTCTCTTACTGTAGCCATTTTGCTTAAGATCCCCAATTTTATTAGTTATTTCTTTTAGCAGGGATTTCTTACTGTTACATAGGGTCACTGCGCGGTTATACAGGGTGCCACAGATTCGAGTGCATGCATGGGGATCTCGAAAACCGTAAGAGATACAAAGTCGGTTAAATTATGGCAAAGTTGTGTATTTGCGTAACTAACCATGTCCACTTTAGAAAGTTGCAAAATTCCGAGTACTTCCGGAGATATCCGGAAAAAACCGAAATTTCAATAAATCGTTTTTGTTTTTTTGCGTTTATTTGGTAAGGTATTTCAAAACAAATTGCACATTGACATTGTCACTTTTTTCGCGCTACACAATGATGATTTCATCTTCACTATCCGACGTTTCGTCTTTAATTGACAGATGTCAACTTCATTTTTTCTTATGGGCGCCATATTGGATTTTTGCCCAAAAACGATTTTCCTAAATTTCGTTTTTTTCCGGATATCTCCGGAAGTACTCGGAATTTTACAACTTTCTAAACGGCATGTTGTTAGGCAACTAAATGCGCAACTTTGCCATGATTTAACCGACTTCGTATCTCTTACGGTTTCCGAGATCCCCATGCATGCACTCGAATCTGTGGCACCCTGTATAGAGTACGTAGGACCCATTGTGGCTAGATTTTCTGTATACCCAGGTTTGTATATGACCATTATTTCGTTTTGTCAAGAAAAGGTGGAGCCGAATTTTGTTCCGTCTCCATTGTGAATTTGATACAAAATCGAAGGCAATTTAGATGTTAGAAACCTTTGGGTTCTTCGTCATTATCTACCTATTCATACGATAAAAGTATCGTTAACATATATTACCTAACTTTTGGTTTAAATAATACAGTTTTAATTGCGTGTTTCTCAAATCATTCATATACACGCATAGACCAAACAACACTGCATACACTGGTCGGAAGCAACAATTATTCATATAGAACCCCACTAAAAAAATAAGGGGACTCTAATAATTTTAAACAACCAAAATGTATTTATCAAGCCTAATATTGACATTCCGAATATCTAGCAGCTGTTGTTGAAAAGTGAAAAATCGGTTAAGCTTCGGTTAACAACAGATAGTACATAAGTTGTAACTTTTGGGAATAGTTTTAAGTTATCACTGGAAAACGGTTAGAGATACATTACTAATCAAAACGTTGTATATTAAGTAATAAGTAAAGACAATAAAAGTCCAAGATTTTAGTGTTATTAAAAAAATTGAAAATTTTTATAGTCATATGCTTATTTAAAATATAACTTTTATTCTAATAGTAGTCCACTCTCTTTAAACAAGGAAAGAAAAATAATATACCAAAAACTATTTCTGTAGTAGTCAGCATAATAGTCAAGGAATGCAGTACTTTCTCCAATGTTATCACAGGATCCTGAATGGTAAATGTATACGTAACGGTGGCTATGGTAACACATGTCATAAGTAGAGCAAAGGCCGTTACAGTTTCTAAAAAAAATAACATATATTTAGTAATAATCTAGTTTAACGTAAAAGCGATGGATCTTATCATGGCCTTTATTTTTATGAAGGCAGTAAAACTTTCCAAGTGAGAATTTAAAGCCGTGCAATTCTGTTTGCTTTTGAAGAAGCTTCGTCCTAAAAATTATACAAAATTTTATGACTTAAAAGTACTCATCCAATTGAAAGATATAAGTATATTGTCAAAAACGGTACAAAATCAAAGGTGTAGAATTATTTTGTTATTAGAAGGTCATGGCAAAACCCTATATTGAATAAAAATGTAACAGGGTCTTCGATTGTCTGCACATAGACGTATAAAAATTGAATGATATGGTCCTAAATTATTTGCAAATACTTTATAATGGTTTTCAACATTTTTAATATTAAAAACAAGCTTACTTACATAAAGCTAAGTTTGACCTATTACAGCGGTTTATGTAAAATTCCTTTTTTTTTCTTGTACTGTTCGCGGTAAATAATTTTTATATCTTACCAGCCTTTCGAACTATTTTGTGTTGCGACGCAAGGTATACTAATATGGTTTTTTAAGTGCCATATCTGTTTTACCCATCAAACCACTCTTAAAGGGAATACACTTTTTTCCGTCCTTTAGGTTTATTGCTTTGGTATTTTTTTTTTTTAATTAATATCCGAAATTTATTTTCGTTATTTTTTTTTTGTGAATCCCGCCAGAGTGTACAAAATATTGCGGATGTATTATTTCATGAGTTTCCCAGGAGTAACAGAAGTAATATTATTAACATAGAACTAAAAGATTGGGAGGTTTGACGAAATAGGAAAATCTTGTGTAACCAGTAGTTTTCAGTTTAGACATTTGAAAAATAAAGAATGAGGTATATAAAGCTTCACTTAAGGTAAGGTTAGGCTAAAGGACGTCTAGCCCAACTGATTCGAGGTTAGAATATATGGCACAAGCCAAATCGTTGCGAACATAAGATATACGTCACCATGGTGACGAAGGGAGGAAACTAGTTTGTTCCGAGAAAAAAGAAGATGAGTGGTGAAAATTTTAATTTTGTAATCTGCGTCTCGGTTAAAAGGAGTATCATCGAATGTAGACAAATTACCTTAAATTGCACAGTATTAACCACGGTAATAATTGGTTTTAAATGATATGACTTAGTGACAAGTTTGCCATAATTCAAATAAATAAAGATGTCGACGCCTAAATTCGATTTATCTTAGATTTAATTAAACGTAATGAGAACTGAAGTTTGGAATGAAGCCCACAGGTATTTACGAATGATATTCTAATTTTAGATGGTAGATGCTCAAAAGCACCCCTTGTCAACAGATTTGACTAAAGAGGTATTTGACCTCCAATGTAGTATTTTACCTTTGGCTGTGTCAAAATATAAATGTGTTTGCCATTATGATTCATAGCCTGCATGTGGTTTACCTTTCTTTAACCATGACCCCCGAAAATGATAATTAATTGTTTTTTCTTTCTTCAACATCACTTTAATAAGGGGTTTTATAAAAAACACATAACGCAATCAAAGGAAAAAATAATGTACCAGAAGAGGTACTAAAGAAAAAGTAATTTCAAAGAATTTATCTCAAACATCCAGGTTGTTTAAGAAAATATTTTTTTTGACATAATAGGACAACGGTACCAGGAAGAGTCAGCTCTACTTAAGGACCGATATTATTACATTTTTCTTATACCAGTAATTGAGTGGGTAACCAGAAAGTGCCGCTGACGACATCATCGTTTTTTATGGTTCAAATTTTACACACATATCAATAGAGAAAGTTTCGAGGTAGTTCTTTTTTGTATAACATCTAATGACTAGGAAATCAAAGCAGCGATATCACAATAAGATGACGCTTTTTATATAACAATTAATAAAAAGATATAGTCCACAGTACAGGCCCCCCCTGGCAAGTTGATTACCACATACTTTATAATTCGTGAGGAACTTCATTTCGACGAGTCTACCACACTTTTCCTCTGCGACTTTTCTCGATTCCTTCGCTATTCCGCTTAAAAAAGTACAATATTATAGCGATTTCCAAGGTTCTGAAAAGTCACGACCACAACTTTTTTTTTAGCTGAAGTTACTGAAAATTTTGTTGAAAATGTGAATTTAAACTTGTCCGACAAAAATTTGTTCGACTTTTTCATGTCTTTTACATGCCCAAATGATAGGGTATTGAAAATCGATCACCACATAGGTAATTTTTGGTAAAATTGATTGTAAATAATTTATAAAATAGCATTTTATGTATGTCCGACAAATTTCAAGCCGCATTTTTTCGGTCCGACAGCTGAAAATCGGATTTTTGACAGGGTATAAAAAATCGTTGACCACATACCTAATTTTCACTTATGTATATGCTTCGCATCGTATTATTTGTTTACAATTTACGGATATCTTATTAATTATTCATCACCATTCCGTCAAGAATATATAAATCTATTATTAACCTTTTCTAGGTATTTAAGCAAACAAGTATAAAAAGAATAAGCCACTTTAGTATTAATAGTATTACATGTAGGTCAAGAAAATAGTTTTTTTTTTAATTTTAAACAAATAAAAATGCAAAAACTTTTAGATTTAAGAAAAAAAAATGAATTTATTTAATAATCTTAAGGATAATTTCTAGAATTGTATTTTTTTTAAACGGTAATTTTTTGGTGACATATGCGGTCGATATTACAATAATGACATTAAAGAGATACAGTTAATCAACTAATAGTCGTTTTATGACATCTGGTCCGGGCTTAAAACCCTAAGCCTTGGTAATAAATATGGCTGTAATTTTTAGGACAGTCTAAACAGACTTGTACTTGGTACTTGAGGCGCCAATTTTTTTAGACGTATAATGTATTTTTTTCCAACGAGGTTGAAGTACTAAACCATTACCCTAAGACACAACAGTACAGGTTGTTCACTTGCAATCACCCACCCACGTACTGACTGCGCTCAGCGTTGATTAAGTTCGCAATACTAACGAGAAGCGGCGTTTTAATGTGCAACAGTTGTTAAAAAAAAATGTTTAGGTATTTAGGCTTTACGTTGGGAATATGATTCTAGTTTATTGCAATAATCATTTAATGTAAAGACAACATATTTTTCAATATCTAACCAGACTAATTTTTGAGACTTACTCAATATATCAGTATGATATATAATTTTATTAAGTACTTTAAAAAAATTAATGAAACATGGGATTAAGAAACAAAGAGCCAGTTATAATAAATATTACGATTTTCAAATTCCCCTTCCATCGGTTTTTAAGAAAATAAAAATAATCAAATGATAAAAAGTAGTATAATATTTTAACTCCGATTCCGGCGTCTACCAGTCATTTTTGTTGCAATAAAAAATGTTTATTATTTCCGTTTTTAGACCTGTCATGCTTTTTTATATTTCTTGCATTTCGGAGCGGAAATTATATTTCAGTTTAACCCTCGCGTTCTAAATTCAGAGTAATTTGAAAGCCCTATTTTGCCGAATTGTGTACTTCCTAACGAGGGAGGTATTCGTGTATTTCCTTTTTTTAATAATGTGTATTTTGTGGTAAAAAGCTAAAAAGTTTTTTAAAATTTTAAAATAATTTACTTTACCATAGTTAGATACTAAAATTTAGGTACCAATAATTTATCCATATAAAGGTATGAGAAGTTGGGTACGTTTGAATAAACAAAACTAACCTATTAATAAAAGGTTATATTTTTTTTTATTTGATGTGCATAATGACAAACAAACCTTTTTTAATAGCTACCATTTTTCATATCTCAATAAAAAAATTAGGTATAGTAGAAAAGTAATACAATGCTACATATTACTAAATATTTTTTTCCGGTAATATTAATGGTACTTTATAAAAAATTGTGTAAAAAAAGCATCAGAAAAGAGCGATTTAAAATTAGGACAATAAGGCTTGATCACCGTAAAATTATACAGCTCCACAAAATAAAAAAGTTGTAGGTCCGAAAGACTGTATGTTTTTGAGGTCGTTTAATCCGAATCCGGGATCAGTTTGGCTCTATCAGGTCAGGATCAAATGTGTTTTAAGGTCAAAGCTGCAAAATTATTCGCAACCAACTTTGAACAATGTAAACTTTTTTGTTTTTAAGGTCGCTAAATACGAATCTGTGGTCAGTTTGACCCCACTGGGCTCCAGTCAAGAGCATTTTAAGGTCAAAGTTGTAAAATTAATTGTCTTCAAATTGAAGGCCAGAAAGGCTTGACTATGGTATCTGTAGGTGTTTGGGGTCGCTGAATCTGAATCCGGGGTCAGTTTGACCCCATCGGGTCAAGATCACGGGCATTTCAAGGTCAAATTTGCAAAATTAATCACAACCAAATTTGAAAAGTGTATACTTATGTTTTTAAGGTCGCTAAATATGAATTCGTGATCAGTTTGACCACACCAGGTCATGGTCAAGAGATTTTTTAAGGTCAAATTTGCTCAAAAACATAAGGGTACCATGGTCAAGTTTTTCGGACCTTTAATTTGTTTGTTATTAGGTTGTGTAATTTTGCAAATTTAACCTTAAAATGCCCTTGGCTCTGATCTGATGGAGTCAAACTGATCCCTGATTTGGATTCAGCGATCCCAAAACGATAACATAACATAACATAACATAAAGATACCATGGTTAAGACTTTCGGACCTTTAATTTTTTTTTTTTGTGGGGCTCTGTTATTTGATTTTTGCCTGAAATACCAAAACAAACGTTTTCCATATCCCGTGTGAGTTCCAGCGGGGTACATAGAGGCTCACGACTCTTACTGATTTCTTTAGAATCCATTTTACTCCCGGTACCTCATTATTCCTTAAAATAATTTTAAAATTTAAAATTATTACAACGCGTATGATCACCAATCTACTTATTGCTTTCTGATGAAAGTAGAGTTGGTATTATTAACATGTTTTGACCAATACTTTGATTTTAAAGGAACTGGTACTTGGGAGTTGTTTTTGAAACTTTCGTTCAATATCTTGGAGTATAAAAATGTTGTTGCTATTTTTTTAAATATCTTAATATATAATTGGTATTACAAATTTAAGTATCACCAAATCTCTTTATATAGTGTTTGTTCGCAGAAGAGATAATTTTACTGATGATACCATGATACACACTGTTTATAGGAAGCCAAACTCAGCAGTAGGTGTTTAAATGACAACACTTATAACTGTACTTTATTTAAACAATTTGTTAGTAAGTAGTTAGTTTTTGGAAATACGTGACAAAAATATATTACTGTCAGAAATTGAAAAACCGTGGTTTAATTGTCTTTTTATAAACCCTATAGGGTTTGTTAATAGATCAATAATGACAATATTTAGAGTATTAAGACAATGCTGTTTTTCCATGTTTACATGAAATCACGAATAAAAATGGATAAGTACTTTATAGATGCAACAACTCTACATCGATAAACACAAAAAGATTACAAAATGCTTGAAATCCCCGAAGGATTAAATTGCATTGCACAGTGAGAGTCTTTACACAATACCGTGCTTTGATTAGACTGGATGGTCTATTTTTGCTTAAGTTGAGAATTAAAATTAATGCGGCCCTAAAAAGCAAATTGTAAGATTATTACTTGCTAAATACAATGCTCTTTTATTAACAATATTAGTGCAAAAAACATTTAAATTTTTGCACCAGTCGCAAAATTTTACCCGAAGAAGTTCTGGTATCCATTAAAGAAATCAAACGCCATAATAATTATGAAAAAAACGCAAGTGGAAAGTAATAAGTAAAAACAATAACATGCAAGGGAATCGTTCGGTAAACACGTTAAGGTATAAATGTTTTTCCTTTTGACTTAGGTTGGTATTCCAATCTTGCAGAGAAAAATGTCTTAAAGTTGTTTTCTATAATTGACAACTATTTTAAACCCAAGAACCACAATACCTTATCATTCTATTTAATTTTAAAAATCTTTATATATATATATATATATATATATATATATATATATATATATATATATATATATATATATATATATATATATATATATATATATATATATATATATATAATATTATTTGATAATAAAAAATCACTCGGAGCCGTCGATTTTTATTTCGAAGGAGACACATTTTGCGCTTATTTTTAACCCTGTCACTTCAACCCCCTAGGGAGAGGGTGAGCTTCACTCCTAAACTCTTAAATGAAAAAGGGAGTCGACTAATACCTCATTTTAAGGATCGTCAAATCCTCTTTTTAACATTTCCTAGTTTTTTTGAATTTGATGCAGTAGTTTTCGACAAAATACGTTTTTTAAACATAATCGGCCAATAATCGAAAGTAACGTTTTTTCACTCTTAGTAATATTTTTAATTTAGTATTTTTGTTTTTAAATCCTGTCGTATCCAACTTTAAAAGTAAGAAAGCATTAAATGTCCCTTTTTTATCACTTACTAAAATGCGGATACTTTTCACTTACGCTTTAAAATTATAAAAGTATTGTCAGTGTCTTGTTTAGAATTTTATCAGTCCAAGGTAAGCAGTTATTTTTGCTAGGGAATTCGATGCTTGTGTAAAAAATTATAAATAAGGCAGTTAGTTTTTTATCTTTTTTTGGAACTTATTTACATGCAATTTATGTAAATTTAGTATCTCACAGGATTTTGTCTGTGATTATTTCGGCTTATAATCTTTTTTCTTGCTCTAAATGGTTTATTCAACTGCGGAAAGAGTATCGATAATTGAACTTTATTATAAAAACGGTAGGTGCGCTTATAGTACAGCACAGTTATTTCAAAGAATTTTAAAATCCCATAAATTCCACCCGTATAAAATCAATCTTGTACAAGATTTAAATAAAGATGACTTTGATGAAGTGTAGAATTTTGCGAGATAATTAGTGAATGGATTATAAATAACCCGAACTTGTTGTTCAACATTTGTTTCTCAGATGAGTGTTCGTTTTTTGTGAACGGGACTGATAATCGTCATAATTGTCGGTATTGGTCTGACGAAAACCCTCACTTATTCCATGAATTTCACCCTCAACACCCTAAGAAATTAAACGTCTGAGCTGGAATTTATGGCGGTTGTGTTGTTGGTCCTTTTTTTTACTATTTACTTACACAACGAAGATCGTCAGACTCAGGACAAATTGTTAACCGTTCAATCGTAGAAGACATGATTTCGAATGCTCCGCATTTGACGTAAATTGTAATAAAACAGTTGCAATGACCGTAAATAAATAGAGAATGAGAAATTAGAATTTCTAATCGAATCATGGGGATCACCTCGGATTCACTGATGCTCAATTTTTTCGCTAACAAATTTATAATAAAACTAGTTCCAAATTTGAACTAAAATTTATAAAACTTCAACCAAATAACTTAAATTGATATTAATGTTATATGAAATCATGATATACTATTGATACATATAACACTGAAATCTTCAGAAGTCTTTTTAAACAATGTTTTAAAAAACCTGTAATAGACTAATGAAATAGAAGATGTCAATCTATTTTTAAACTTTAAAATATTATATATAAAATATATTATAAATATAAAAGAAAGTTATAATATTATATATAGAATTTCTTAATATTAAATAATCATACTCCTTTATTTGTTACAAATTAACAAAATTATATAGTTTATATTCTTAAATAAATATATTTATATATATTTTTAATTTGAATAAATTAATATAAATAAATATTATATATTTTATGTATTTTAAAATATACATTAAATTTACATATAAAATTATTTTATATGTTAAATGAAATTTATATTATTAATAATAATACTAAAATATTATAAAAACATTTATAATATTATATATAAATATATATATATATATATATATATATATATATATATATATATATATATATATATATATATATATATATATATATATATATATATATATATATATATATACAGGGTGGTTCCTAAGTTGACGCTTTTTTTTAACTGTGCATACACCTCATTAAAATAAATAACTCTTTCAAATAACTAAATAAATAAATCTATTTGAAATTGTGTCTAGTGCGGGCCTGGGCGGAAAAAGAGTTTATTTCTTATTAAGTTTTAGAGTTAAATTTAGAGTACACTCGTCAGAAAAATATTCGGTAGCAAATTTTACTTAGGCTTAATGTTTATCTTTTTATTTCTGATTAAAAAAAACTACTATTTAGTAAGCTCATTAAAGCAGATTTCAATGCTTGAAATAAAACTAGGCCTAACCGTAAACACTTAATTTGGATAATTATCCTTTGTATAAAACTTACTTCTCATTTTTGCTTTCCATCTATTGAACACCAAAATTTTCAGTATTTCTGCAATATGTCTCGTAAAGCAGACAGCACCGTCATATCCTATATTCGGTGTGTCTTTACTAGCACTTTGATATTTGGCTATTACCATAATAAATTCTGGACAAGCAAACACCGGAAAATAGTATGAGTTAAGGTAAATAAGGCACTCAAACATAAGTTCTGGATCCAACTTCATTGTTGTACTTAAGTCTAAAACTGTTTTAAAATTTTTATAAATTACAATACCAAAAATTACCTTAACAAGTATTCAAAGATTCATCGTTACTTGCAAAAATAAAAATAACTACGAAAAACTATTCCTTTTTCTTATGAATTTGACGCATTATAAAAAAGTTTTAAAAAATATATCGCTTCAAGGGACAACAACAAACGAGAAGACCACTCTCCAAATCCGCCTTCTTAGTCATTAGCCTTGTTTACACTGAATGGACCAAATTTTTAGTTCGCGGTCTAAAGGGCATCACGTATACTTTTTTTGTGATGTAAACATACGGGTGTTAAAATTTGCTTCTCAAATTTGATCCGCTCAGGGTGAATCAAATATGATTTTCTTTGTTGTAAACCATAGAGGTATTATACAGGGTGTCTCGAAATTACTGGGCAATATTTCTAGTGTGTATTCTAGACCACAAAATATAACAAATGACATGCCCCGAAAAATGCTTCCTAAAGAAGCTAAAGCCCCCCGAATGGGGCACCTTTAAAAAGCGTTTTTCTGTAATATATCTGCAACCGTTTGAGGTAGACGTATGATTTTTGGTAAGTTTAAAGATTATATCATGTTATGTATATTTCTTTCTTCAATTTTTAAAAATTTTGTTAGTGACGTCACAATCAGGGTAGGTGCTGAGTAAATTAGGCCCTATATTTTTTGTTTGGATGGTTTTTTAATTACTTATAGTAAATTATAAAACTGGGTTCATGTTTACACAAAAAAGGCATTCTTAATTTATCTCTGTATCTTAACCCGTTTTGAAAAAAATCACATTCATAAGACGTTAGTTAATAGAAATAATCACAAAAGTCAAATCTGTCAATAGTAGGTTAATATTTTTTGTTTGACATTTTCTTCGTCAAATATTGTCTGCTGCTGTTATTGTTGTAATATTAGAATTAATACATAAAAAATGCAAATATTTTTAAACCAAGACCTTGCTAATATCCATTTTGTATATGGCTATTGTAATGGAAGTTCCTTTGCTGCGGTACAGAAATATCCGAGAGCACCGAAGAACTCCTGGGCGCAAAGTATTTGAGAGTTCATAGAAATTTGGTAGAAAATGTTTTTTTTGAGCGCTCTCGTGGGCAAGGACGGCCTAGTGGCGATTATAATTTGGAAAATGCACTTCAGCAAATAGAAAATAACCCTCAAGTCGGAATCAGACCATTGACTAGAGACGTCAACATATCTAAATCAATTGTAATGCGTATTGTAAGTACCATAGTTACCCACAATTATATCAAATATTTATTTTTTTAGCTAGGAAGAATGACTTAAATGCAAGGTCTTAATTTTATTCTGCCAAAATATAATTAATATTATTTTTGTCCCGTTACTGCTCTGTAAATAAATTAATTTTCATTATTATTGTTTTCAACTTATTTGGTGTTTTAAGAGGCATGTGAGCTTCCTGTCTGCATAATAATGTATTTCTATCAATACACTTCGTATGGACGCTATTTTTTTAAAACGATTTTTCTCGGAAACGGGTCAAGATAGAGACATCGACCAGGAGTACCTTTTTTGTGTAAAATCAACCATGTTTTATAATTTAATATTAATAACTAAAAAAACATCCAAACAAAAAATATGGGGCATAATTTACCCAGCACCTACCCTGTACGTGACGCCCCTGACAAAATTTCTGAAATTTGGAAAAAGAAATTTACGTATCACCATAAAATCTTCAAACTCACAAAATTTAAGGAGTCTACCTCAGACGGTTGCAGATATATTACAGGAATCCCTTTTTGGGGTGCACCTTTCAGGGGGCTCTAGCCTCCTTAGGGCGCATTTTTTGAAGCATATTTATATGAGCTTTTCGTCCTATTTTGCGGTCTAGAATACACCCTAAAAATATTGCCCACTAATTTCGGGATACCCTGTAGATAGAGCAGGGGAGCCAGGCTTCGCACTGTGCTTCGATTTAAAAAAAGAGAAGATTTACAGTACTGTATCTATCTCTCTCTCGCTCGTCAGTCAGTGGCGTAGCTACGTATAAACGTATCCAAGGGCCCTGGGGCAAATAGGTAACTGGGGCCGTATCTACACTAGCTAAAATATAAATACTTTAAAGGTGCAGAGCTACCTTATTCCAAGCTCTTAATTGTCAGCTGTGGTGCAGTGTAATGCAGTAAATAATATTTAAATAAAAATAACACAATTTATAGCAAAAACTAAAAAAAAACCTACTTTGCAACAGGGATATCGTAAATGTCTACATTATGTAGCACTAAAAGTAAACCCTAACATAATCCGGTAATATTCGCATGGAGTTTGCTCAAATAATGGAAAAAAAATAAATGAATTACAATATGATTAATTATGATAATGATTATGAGTATAATTGATTTTAGATTCTAGAGCGTAACTCTTCTTTAAGATGTTTGGTAGGGAAGTAAAATGCATTTTACTTTAGAATTTGTACCTAAGCATATTTGAGATATGTCCTGTCATACATATAATTAATACCGCGCTCACTAAAATAATGTTCTATTTTGAAACCCAATAATTTGTTAGTTATTATTTTAATGTTTCGATGATTACACACCAAGTTATGTTACTACTTTTTATTTTGTAGCGACTCTAAAGGAAGAATATGTAAACTTCTTATCGTGATTTATCGTACATGAATATTCGTTAGGGGCACTCCCTACAAATTTTATTTTTTTAAACTAAGTTGCCATACTTAAAGCTCTCTTGCGAGTTTAGTTCAAGTTGTTAGAGATTTCGGGGCAAGGAGATAAAAAGACGAAAGTTCTTCATGTAATTACAATATTTATTTAACTTTTTAGAAGATCGCTTAAGGAACCAAGAGGCCCCCAAGCTTATGGGGGTCCCTCGGTCACTGAACCGCCTAGCCCTCCGATAGCTACGCCACTGGCGTCAGTAAAGAGAGACAGATAGGGTGCCGCGATTTTCTTTCTCTTTTGAACCTTCGGACGTTTCCGCGTACAGGCAGAAGTATGTCATCCCTGCTCTGTCTATAATACCTTTATGCGCTAAACTCATTGCTCTTTTTTGGTGGTCCAAAGTGACAGCTTTGACCTTTAACAGTTTGAGTTCTGCAAGAAAGACGGCGAATTTTAGATATGCTACAAAACATGTTTATCTTTACGTCTTTTAAATAGACACATTATCTGATGGATCTTAGCAGTAATAAAAAACAAATTTGTAGGAGCAATTTTGTGATTGATTATGATTCTTAGGTGCCTAAATATAAAAAATTACACAGTGCTTTTAAAATTTAGACTTGTGTTTAATTTCAATAGGGTCAATTTACCAATTTACCATTATTTGACAATTTCCAAATCATCTCAAATTATATGTATTTTAGCAAAAACATGTAGAGAAGATTTTTTGTAGAAAATAAAATTTTCTACAATAATTTTCTACAGTAATTGAAATTACTCCTTCTTAAGTTAAAAAACCTTTATGTTGCAAAATAAACACAAAAAACAAATTTAAAAAAAATAAAAAATAAACTTTTTTATTAGTTTTTGTCCACAACTTCTTTCTGAGGCAAAATAGGTATAGGCGGTGCTTTAAAGAAAAGAAGCTGTCGTCAAAACCTTTAAGATAAACGTAGTTAAAAGTAGTTTTATGAAAATTTCACAGAGATATCGTTTTTTGAAGCTTACAACTTTTCATATTTTTTTTATACCTGATTACTTTTATTTTTTATTAAAATATAGGTATTTTTACCCAAAAAAACTAGTTTTTTAAATATTTTTTTAATAAAAAAAGCGCAGAGAGATTATGGTGAACAAAGCAAGTTTGCCCAGGCATACAAATAAAAAATCACTTAATGCCACTATCAGTGTCAGACAATCTTTTTGCCGACGAAGGCAATAGAGAAAAACATAAAATATTTATTGTCTAAATTTAAATTAGCTAATATAGATGCTACACAGGCAGAGGAAGATGCAAATATGCCTATTATTATGACTGCTGATTTATTTAATGAAGTTATAGTTGGTCAAGATATAGATCTTCTTATAATATTATCGTTGTTACCCGAACAAAACCATGATTTATTTTTATCAAGACCAAGTGTCGGAAAGATATTATATTATTTATTGGCTTTATAAAATATACTCAATTACATATATTTATTATAGGTGGGGAAACAACTTTACGGCCTAACAAGCTTTTACTATCCACAGTATCAAAAATTACTTTTTTATCGCAATTACCCTTAACACCGGATACGGCAAAACCTTATTGTAGACGAATCTATTTTCAAGTAGGTACAGCAATGGAAAAGAGTTAACTTAAACTAATTTGAGTGGTGTGGAAAGTCTATAAAAAATGGCTTAATGCAGATTTCTTCTAACCATCTTCCTGCACCACAGATTTTACTTTAAAAGACTGTTAAGCAAACTCGGGTGCAGATAATTTGGTATTAAATATTACATTTTTTGTAAAGAGTGCGTAAGAGTAAATTGAAAAATGCAAGCCATCTTGAAATATCTGAGACGGACCTAATTAAATTTATAGAACGTGAAATAGACACTACTTTTGATGCAAAATAGTTTTTACATAATTTTTGTAAATTATTATTACCTTTATTAAACATACTTCTCTCGTTAGTTTTTATTTAAATATAACCACAATAATTATTTACAATAAAACCATTATTGATTTAAGAAAAACCAAATGTTTTTATTGTACATTGTTAAACTATGTTTTAATAATAAAATTATTTTATAAAACGTATTGTTGATAAATCCCATTTTTAAAAAAAAATTCGGTAAAACTGCATGAATATTGAAATATATATAATAATATTTATATAAATATATATATATATATATATATATATATATATATATATATATATATATATATATATATATATATATATATATATATATATAATATAATTATACTATTAATCACTTTTAGTATTTAAAATCACTTAAGCTGCATAGTAGAACCTGGTTAATATGGTTAAATATAATCGCAGTTAATGGTGACTAACAACAGCTCAATTAGAAATTGCTATCAAAATTAAAATGAGTAATATCCGAGATTATGAAATAAAATCTGAAATTTTCGAATTGTTTTTATTTATTTTCTGACGTTATTTAAAGAGGTATGGAAATAACAAATGTATATTTTGGACTTTTAAGTTACAAAACAGATTTAGAGTTTTCCGTAGGCGTTTCGTTTTTGATTAAACATCATCAACTTTATTTTTATAAAACGGCCAATGTATTATTGATTATTAAAGCATTATAATCCACAATTACAATAATGTTAACATATTTGTAGTTTCTGTTAAATAAACATATTTTCATAAAACATATAGTTAGACAAGGAACGACATCATTTTTATAGAGCAGTTCCATATTTATTAAATATAAATATATAGTGTTGATAATTTTTTAATAAAGGTTATAATAAGTTAATATAATAATAAACAGGGTTCGTATTTCAAAATAAAGTTGATGATGGTTCATCTCAAAGCTGTTTTTAGAGCCTAAAAGTGGCCATGAGAAAGTCGTCATTTGTTTTCCATATCTTTTAAATAACGTCGAAAATAAAACGAAATCGCAAAATTTCGGTTTTTCGGATATCTCCGGAAGTACTCAGGTTTTACAATTTCTAAACGGTCAGTTGTTAGGCACCTAAACGCAACTTTGCCATAATTTAACGACTTGTATCTCTTACGGTTTCCGAGATCCCCATGCATGCACTCGAATCTGTGGCACCTATGTATATATATATATATATATATATATATATATATATATATATATATATATATATATATATATATTATATATATATATATATATATATATATATATATATATATATATATATATATATTAATAAAATACTACTTGCCACGTTCATTTTAAGGGCCCTGGTGCCAGCTTTGTTTTTCTCCAAAGCAAGGTGTCAAAAACAAGTTATGGACAAAATTTAAAAAAATAAGAATACGATTTTTTGTTTTTTTAAAATTTGTTTTTGAATTTATTTTGCGCTAAAAAGGTTTTTTAACTTTAAAATGTGTTATTCCAATAAGAAAATTTATTCACTACATATTTTTGCTTAAAAATCATAGATTACAGATAATTCAAAATTTTTAAAATGATTACATTGAAACCGTTTTAAAACACGCAAGTCTAAATAGCACTTTATATTTTTTCATATTTAGCCACCCAACCATAAAATAGGTCCACAAAAAAAAGTGGTGTGTGCCGGGTGTCGGACTAGGATTTTCTGGCGTATTTTTTTCCGCCGAACACAAATCTAAAGTCAAAATTGGGGGTCGCACAGCAAAAAATTGAGAAAATCCCAAAAAACCGACAGGGTACATTTACCGGCAGATACCTGCTACCACGGAATTTGTGGATTGGGTCTATATAAACTATAAGAAATACAAACAATTTCATAAACAACAAAGAGAGCTTTTTAAATTGTCTAAAAGGTATATAAACATTTTTGATAAGATAAATAATAAAGAAGATATGAAGGAAAATGTCATTTTGACAAAAAAAAATCAGTCCAAATAGGATTTTTTTTATTAATGTGATTTTTTGGGTTTTTTTAAATAATAAATCATTTATTGTATTTGTTTGAATTCCAAACTATTTAAAATTCGCAGAATAAAATTAAAAATTAAAAAAATAATATTTTTCAAATTTTTTCCAGAGGCCTTGAAAAAATCCTGAGAATTGGATTTTTTGAATATAACTCGAAAATTATTGCATTTTAACAAAAAAGCTTTATAACTTAAATTAAAAGCCTTTTAAAAATACATTGTTTATGTCTCATAAGGTGTCGTGTATTTTTTATAGTTTTAAAGATATTGACGATTTGAATTTAAAAAAAAATCGTTAGGATCTAAAATTACGCTTTTTCTCAATTATTTGCTATTTTGACTTTAGATTTGTGTTCAGCGGAAAAAAATACGCCACTTATTTTTTTGGGACCTCTGTAATCAATCGTGCTCCTACGAATTTGTTTTTTATTTAAAGTAATAGTCAAAAGCTCTAAACAAAAGCTAAATTTTAACACACAACAACCCTGCCAGATAATTATATAAAAAAAGCCATTTGGTTGTAGATTTTATTTGCTATACTGTATTTTTTAAATTACAAAAACCCATGGAACTTTTGAGTTATACTAAAATTAAAGTTGTATTTTGCAGAAAAAAAAACATAGAACACCTTTATACTTTATGCACACATAGATATCAAAACAGAAAATAAATTTAACCAAACGATGTTTACTTACACTTCTACGAAAAGTTTTATGGGTCCATAAAATGTAAAATGCAGTCACTCCTTGATGTTTTCCTCAATAAACTAAACGATCTACATTTATTATTCCACCGGATAACATTCACCAATAAACATTAGAGAAAGTTTATATTTCAGGCTAACTTTCGAAAAATCCACCTAAAAGGAATGATTTTTTTTAATGTACCACATTCTAAATTTAACCAAAATTACATTTTTAATAACAATTCATTTTTTTTAAGTTTACCTATTAGAATAAATGTTTTCACTGGATTAATTTTGGGGTATTTATTTATATGTGTTTTGGATACACTGTGCTTTCATCGAACATTTTTAGTCTGTATTTTTATAAATAACCACTAGATAACTTGGCAGCATGATACGACTAGGTGTAGCAGTTTTTAAAGTGAGAACAGGATAAGTTAGGTAACGAACTAGGTTAAGTAGCGTACCTATTTAAACTTCGCGACATAAAATAGCTGAGGTAAAATATATTTAATAAGCGTATACTGGACTGGGATTTGCATTATTTATAAAGTTAATTTAAAACACCACCACGCATAATATTGATTTAGTAAAAAGTTATATTGGGCTAACCTGTAAGAAACCTTAGAAAAGTAATTAAATACAGATATCTCTATATATAGAAGGTCTCAAAGATTTCTTTAAAATCACAAAATTTGCGAAATTGATTAAATGAGGCAAAACTTGTCTTGTTTACCACTTACTTTATTAAAATTCTTTTAAAACCACTAAATATTAACTGTTTAAAAAAACATCGAAAAAATATACATCAAAGATCAAGAATAAAATATATTTTAAAAAAATGCTATTAGTATATATTGTAGTTAAAAATTCAGTGAGGAAAAACGCCAAATAAAGCATTATCTTTCAAAATTTTAAAAAATAGTATAGGGAAAAGTTGCATATTTTTAAATTTTAGCCCACATACCAATTTTCAGCTTCTAGTACAATTTTTTTTCCCAACTTTTTCTAGTTTTCTACTACATGGATTATCCGAATTTATTGAAAACCATCTAAAATCATGTTTTCATATTAAAATTAACTTTTAAATAAAATCCTGTTACTTAATAGTGCTGGTACAAAAAAATGTTGTACAAAAATAGAAAATACCTCAATGAAATAGCGTCAAACTTGATGCAGTTATAGTATAATTTTTACATAAACTGACTAAACACACTTAATTTTTTTTGTTATTAAATAGTTACATTAGAAAATCGAACGATGTTATAAAATTGTTTAAAATTTAAATACTGGTAATTAAAATGCTTTTTCAAAACTCTAAGTGCAATGTTAAAAACATAAACCCTTGCATTAAGGATTGATTGTAACGCAACATAGGATAAGAGTGTCATGAAAACAATTGAACAAAATTAATAAAGCAAAATATCTGTCACGTTAAGAAAGCAGTTGTCAAGAAATTGCTAATTTGTATTATTTATAATTTTAAATATTTTTTCCTGGAAAATGTTAATATTTTGCTTCATTAATTTTGTTCAATTGTTTTCATGACACTCTTATCCTAGGTTGCGTTACGATCAATCGTTAATGCAAGGATTTATGTTTTTAACATTGCACTTACGGCCGAGTAATGATCGCATTGTTAAATTTAGCAATGGACTTAGCAATTGTTAAAAGTTAACAACGGTTTAGAACGTTTAACAAAATGTCAGATTTTGACAGGTTGCCTGCTAAAATCATTGTATAACAATGACAATGACGTTTTGTTATACATTCTAAAACTTTTAACAATTGTTAAGTCCATGGCTAAATTTAACAACGCGATCATCACTTGGCCGTTAAGAGTTTTAAAAAAGCATTTTAAATACCAGTATTTAAATTTAAAGTAATTTCATTGTCAGATTTTTTAATGTAACTAATAACAAACAAAAATTAAGTGTGTTTTGTCAGTTTTTGTAAAAATTATACCATATTTGCATCAAGTTTAACGCTATTTCATTGGGGTATTTCCTTTTTTTGTACAAAATAATTTGTACCAGCATTATCAGGATAACATGTAAAAGTTAATTTTAATATAAAAAAATTATTTTAGGGGGTTTTAAATAAATTCGGATAATTCATATAGTAGGAAACTACAAAAAGTTAGGAAAATTTAAAAATATACAACTTTTCCCCATACCATTTTTCGAAATTTTGAAACATAATAATGCTTCACTTTGCGATTTTTTTGAAAAACATATAAAATTTGACAGCTAAAAAAAGTCACGTGATCATCCTTATATACATCATTCGGCATGATTTTTAAAGCAAAAACTTTTGGCAAAAAGAAAATTTACCCAATTAATTAGGAAAAATTTTCCCATTTGCTGCGGACTTTATGGGTGACACTGTATATCGACGAGCTATTTTGTAGATATAGTTTGCACCAAAATATGTTTATTAATGTGAACTACCTACTAAATTTTTTCCAGTAAACTTACCTTATAGTAAATAATATTCTGCTTTTAATAATTGGTACCTTAGAAATTACACAGGCAGAAAAGAAATAGTTTTGTTTCTTTATTTATTTACCAACATAAACTAATTAACAAAAAAATATTATTATTTTAAAATAGGATTCTGTAAAGAGAAAAATACTAAAAATATCTCGTCTAAAACCCATTATAATACAAGCTATTAGTTTCACATTGTCACATAATAAATCTCGACCGCATTTTGCGCGTCGCGATAAAAACGGTAAAACAAAAATAAAACGCGTCCGACGCCATAAAATATTTCAGTAACATTTATCACGGTCTTATCTTGTAAAACACATGAAAATCGATTTTATGTCAAAATAGTTATCAATTTATTTTGCTTTGGGTAAACTGGTTAACATAATATAGTTATCTAAGCGCACGGTACTGCGCCAGGCCAAGTTCCGGCCAAACATTTTAGCATGTTTTCCCTCTTATCCTAACTTCGTTATCGTGTCACATAGGGGTATGAGTTATAAATTACTATTTATGTAACATCACCTTAGCCCATAAAATGTTTAAACCTCGAAACCAGTGACTGTGTATAAAATTTAAAATAAACTATTAATTTACTGTAATATCCTCTATAAATGTTTACCCCCATAAAATTGCCGGTTTGTCAAAAAATATTTTTTTTTTATAAAAAAAAACAAGATGTCCTGCTGCGCACTTACTTTCGCTACTTTATCACGGCTTATGTAAAACACTGACAATCCTGATTTTATGTCAGAATATTTCATTATTATTTAAATTAAATAAATAGATCAATCGCAACTATTTGAAATTTAAAATTTTATGTTTCCTCTTATTTAATTCGTATCGTGCAATAGGGGTATGAGGTTTGATATGTAAATTTACGTATTTATTGTAATAAGCGGAGTCACCTTAGCCCATAAAATGTTTAAACCTCGGAAACCAGTGACTGTGTATAAAATTTAAAATAAACTATTGAATTTACTTGTTAATATCCTCTATAAAAATGTTTACCCCTCAAAAATTGCCGGTTTGTCCAAAAATATTATTTTTTTATAAATAAAAACAAGATGTACTGCTGCGCGCACTTACTTTCGCTACCCCTAAAAACCACCCCTATTTCAGAAATCCTTAAAAAAAAATTTAAAAAGATCATCCAACTATTTGAAATTTATTTTTTCAAATAGTTATATTAAAGAAAGGTGTCTTTGTTATTTTTTGTTTTTATCCTTTATCTATACATTTTATCCGTTACAAATACAACCAATTACAATATTTTTTTTTACTTTAAAATATTGTTTTTTTTATTATTTTTACTGAAAGGTAGTAAAAGGAAAGATATTTATTTCATCAACCCTTAGGATAAAACCGATACTGATTAAAAGATGCAATCAATAATAGGGACGATAAAAATTTTACTTTTTAAAGGATCTTTTTAACATTTTTATAATTTTTATTACATTTTTTTAAAAATAGCAAACATATTGAATATAAATAACATAAAAAAATAAAAGTAGATAATAAAAAAATACACATATTTAAACATTCTCCTCACTCTCATTTTCTTTTACTCCTTCCTCCTCATTTCTTTCTTATTTATATTCGGGCCCCTTGCTCTCGTCTTCCTCCTCGTCCTCATCTAAGTCCATAATCGGAGTACTATTTTGGCAACTGTCCCCACTGCATGTGAGTGTACCGCACCGTTTCTTACAATTACAAAAAAACATTTTTAACAACTCTTCAGGTGCAGGTTGATTCGGAGTTTTCATTGGACCTAATACCCCTTCAATTTAATAAGTAAAGGTATTTTGTACCTAAAGTACTATTATAATGTGTATTCGTCAACGGTCCAATATTGATTTCCGTTTTGATTTCTACAAAAATATGTAGTTGCTTTTTTGATCATAACTCGCTTAATTTTTGAACTATCAAATTTTACAAAAAACCATTTTGTAAGTTTTGAGCTATAAGGTCACACTTATTTTTGAGTTATTTTGAAGAAAAGGCAAAAATGTCTTTTTCACTTTAAGCTCAAATTTTTTCAAGAATATGGACTTTAAACCGGTCAAACTTCCTAAATATATTACAAATACATAAATAAAGTGAATTGTTAAGTGACAAAGATTATTTTCAATTGGGTGGTAATTCACATTGTTTTCATTAAAAAAAATAAAGATCAACTTTATTTTGGCCATAAATTGCCTAATTTTAGTGCTAGAGACTTTTATAAAAAAAATATATATATTTTTTTAAGTACTTTAAAACAGGTTTTATGAGCTTTCCCCGAAAAATGCATAATTTTTTGGTCATATTACGTTGAAACTTTTAATTCTGGCATTTGACGAATAAGAACCAACCTACAACAGGCTATAACTCCGTTTGTATTGGGTCTATGGACATCATAAATCCACCAATCTTGTTGGTTTTTTATAAGCTACATTTTTGGTAGGAATGATTTTTTGCTTACTTTTTGAGTTATTTGCGAAAAACCGTCTGAAAACGTGTTTTTTTTAAAAATGATATTTTTAATTGCGAATAACTGGAAAAGTAATGCCTTTCGGAAAAAACTTTATAAAACAAAAGTTGCTTAGAATTAGTCAGTCTATCCATTTCCTAACTTATTTTTGTTTAAAAAAAATTCCACCCCCGAGAAGGGGATTCACCCCCAGGGAAAAAACACCCCTCGCAAAATGACAACTTTAAATTGGAGGGTAAGTAGAATCTAAATCCAAATTTTTATGCTAATCGGTGCTGTTTGGGAAAATCCGGAAGAAAACTGGTCATTGACTGGACTATATAGGTCTTGTATTCAGCCAGAACACCTGGCGCGCCCCTTCACTCTATCTTTTGCACCTGTCCCATAGAAATTTGACTATTTTGTATATCTGTACTTGTATTACGTCTAGTAGAATGTTTATTCACTTTATTTATTAATTTAAAATAAAAATTGTAAATTATTTAAGCAACTAAAAACCATTTACTTAAACATTTATTGCAATTGTTACCAATATTTAAAAAAAAATAAAAAGCAACTAATTTTATTGGGTAAACTTTGTTCAGGAGAATATAAAGAATAAGATTTCACTGGATTTTTTTTGACAGTCCCAGGGTTCCCAGGTAAAAGTCTAAGGTGACTCCGCTAAATTGCCTTTCAAAAAATTGAAAATGTTATGTCAAATGGTTTTTCAAATATTCGGTTTTAAAAATCGCCCATTTGACTACTGACTGCCTGACTCATTGAATCATCAAAATTATAGGAACTTTCCAAAGAAAGAGAAACTTAAAATTTGGTATGAAAATTTATAAGTTTATATAATTGTTTGCAAGAAATTAAAAAAAAAACAATTTTTCATTAAAACATTTATAAATTTCCGAAAAAATCGAAAAATTGTCAAATAAACCTCTTTTAACTAAAAACCTTTATTAACGTTTTTAGAGCCTTGTTAAATGTAAAATAGTTAAGACAATATTTGTTTGGTTCCTACACCCAAAATAAATAATTAAAATATTTTAAAAAATGCACCAGTAAAAACTTGACTAGACTTGGTAGCTACATACTAGGGTACTGTGGGTGCCGGATTTTTCTATGTTAAATCCATTTTTTTTCAGTTCCGTCAACGTTTTTGAAGCACTGAAACACGCAGTTAATGCATTTCACAGTCCGTTTTAGGCTTTTCAGGAGTGCCACCAAGGACGTAATTTTAATAACTACTACCCTAATACGTCTCCCCGGCTGCGGGTCGAACCTGAGTCGTCTGCATGACAGGCAAAGACTTTGTCCACTATACTGCCGAGAAGACAAATTATATGAATATATCCTGCACAGTTTTAAAATTATGGATTTAAAACAATTTTTAGAATTTTCCTTTATACATAACATAAACATATTTCTGGTCATGTTTATAAAAACATTCCGTCCCTTTTTTACAAACAAAATTTCGGGTCAACCCGTTTGATTAAAGAATACATATTTCACCATATTATTATGTGTACTATTTTATTCACGAAATAACAGTAAAATTAAAATGGTACTTATGATAAAGATTATTATATTAATATTGTATCCTTAGTAATATACAAACAAATAATTTAATGAATTAAAAAATTAATGACTAAAAACTAAAAAAACCTATATAGTCCGGGAGACCACCGCAAAAAAGCAAGCCAATAAGAGATACGCATGAAACATTTTTTTTTATGTTACTATGAACTATAGTCAATTAAAGCCGCACTGCTGCCTTAGCTCAGCGGGTTCAAATTGCATTGTTTTTTACCGTACGTAAAAAACTTTTTTTTTTTCAATACAACTCGAAAACTATTAATTTTAGGAAAAAAACGTTATATAATCAAAATAAATGGTCCAATAAAACTACATCATTTTTTATAAAAAATTTGTATAGTTTTTGGAATATTAACGATTTAAATTTAAAATAAACACGCAAATATCTTAAAAACTAGAAGAGTTACGAAAAAATTTATTCAACAAAAAACATGCATGTAAGGTCTATGTTATACACACTTTTAATTTAAAAAAAAGTAATAAAGGAAGTATAAGCAAAAAATTGATTTTGGCCATTAAAAATTTCGCTAATAATATTTTTTGGTACTAGTAAGTATACCAGCTATCCGTCTAAAAATTGATTTAAAATGTTCTATTTATTGAATGAAACAAACTAATACACATGTTCCGATTCACTTGAAACTTTAACTTAACTAAAATTTAAACATTATTTTATTAAAAAATAAAAAATAAATAAGTGTCTCCTCTATCTTCCCAATAGCTCATCGTTTAAATATTTTTATTATCGATTTTAAAAATAATTTTAACTATTTATAAAGACAGTTACTCGTTTAGAATGATCTTGAAAAATGTTAATCATATTTTTAACATCAAAAAATGTTTTTTATAGTTTTTTGTTTTTTTTAGTTAAATTAATGTTTAAACTTAAGTTTGATTATATTTTAGTAGTAAATAAATAGGTAAGTAAAATAATTTAAATAAAAATGGCTTTAAGGCAAGAATAGATTAATAAGATAAATGTTTTAAAAATTAAATGCTAAATAAATTAAAATATATATATTTTTTGATGTTTAAAATATGATTAAAATTTTCTTAAAATTATTCTAAACGAGTAACTGTTCTTATGAATTATAAATATTATTATTTAAATCAATAATAAAAATGTTTAAGCGATGAACTATAGGTACGCATAGTAGCATAGAAGATCGAGAAATGTTAAGCGTCCTGCCAGGTATATAACACCCAAATAGAGGAGGCACCTATTTATTTTTTATTTTTCAATAAAATAAAGTTTAAATTTTATTTTAGTTAAAGTTTTAAGTGAATCGGAATGGGTACAGTTATTGGACCAAAAAAATTATATAAAATATCCGTGCCACCAGGCACATATGTATTTGTTTGTTTCATTCAATGAATGGAATTAATTTTTAGACGGATCGAAGCTGGTATACTTACTTGTACCAAAAAATATTTTTAGATTTTTAAAATTTTGAATGGTCAAAATCACTTTTTTGCTTATATCTCCTTTATTACTTATTTTATAAAAAATAGTGTAAAACCTATTTCATAGAGCTTACTAAAAAGCATATTTTTTGTTTTATACAATTTTTCGTAACTCTTTAAGTTTTTAAGATATTTGAGTTTTTTTAAATAAAAAAACAAAAGACGCAGTTTTATTAGACCATTAATTTTGATTATATACTTTTTTCCCTAAAATCACCAGTTTTTCCAGTTATATTAAAAAAACGATTTTTTACGTTTTTTTTAAGTTAAAAAAATGCAATATGAACCCGCTGAGCTGAGGCAGCAATGCGGCTTTGAATTGACTATAGTTCATAGTAATATAAAAAAAATGTTTAATGCGTATCTCTTATTAGCATGCTTTTTTGCGATAGCCTCCCGGACTAATAGTTTTTAAATTTATTGTAGCTTAACAACGACCCCTTCTGCTTAAGGATATTAAAAAGCTCAAAGTAATATTTGCAAAATGTGTTTAAAAAACCACCAATAATGGGCCATCTGCGATATATTGCAAGTTACACAAAAGTATTTTATACATATTTATATTTAAGAACTAAGATAGATAACATCCTTATACGACTACTTTCTTGTTTTAGTTTAATTTTAATTATTCTGTATAAAAATATTCACTACGTAAAACTCTGATTATATTACTTACACAATTCCATTATGCCTAATATTAACTATAATAAAATATATCGAAGGAAAAAGTTAAAAATACAAAAATATTTAATAGATCCCCCTTGAATATTTTGGTAATCTATTTAAAAGCGTATAAACCAAAATCAAGAAAGAATCTAAAAATTAGAGAGCAAATTTAGCCGGAACTGAATCATGCGGATTTGCAATTAACCATCAATTTCAAGCGTATTCAGCAAAAAATTGGTTTAATTTAAACTCGTTTTCCTTATTTTCTTTTTTACCCAGATTAATTTTAAAGGTCTAAGGATACTTGAGTGAAATAAATTAATCTTAATTTTTTTGTATCATATTTTTCTCAATTATATCTTGGCGACTTGATAATTGCATAATTTTTTGCTTGTAAAAATGAACAGTGACTCCACTACCCATACTTCTAGTGTTTGTAAATTAGAAAATTATTTAAAGCCCCTTATTGCTTTAAAAAAAATAAAACTACCGGAATATTTCTGGTCTGGACATAGATTTATAATAAACAAATTTTATGGATCACTTTTTTAAAATTTTATTTTTAAATAATTTGAGAGAAATATTGAGATTATAGATATCATTTAATTAGTTTTTCCCCTAAAATATTATTGATCTTTTACCTATTAATAAATGTTTAGGATTTTAATTTTATATTTATTACACAGCCCCACAAAAAATAAAAGTTCTGTACATTGGACAAGACTACTATATCTTTATAATTTCGAAGTCACTGAATCCGAATCCGGGGTCAGTTTGACCCTATCAGGTCGTCGTTAAGGTCTTTTCAAGGTCAAATATACAAAAATACACCCAAGTTAAAATAAATGATATTTCTTCATGTTTTCGAGGTCGTTAAATTCAAATCCGAGGTCTATTAAGGTCATTTCAAGATCAATTTAAAAAAAAATACTTAGGATGAGAACAAATAATATATCTGTATGTTTTTAAGGTTGCTGAATTCAAATCTAAGGTCTGTTTGATCATATAGGGTCCAGGTTAAGAGCATTTTAATTTTATAAATTCTAGTTTGCATTATTCTTGATGAACCTTTACGGTCAAACAGACCTTGGATTTGGATTTAAAGACAAATCAATCAATCTTCCAAAACCTATCAATATACTATTTACTATTTGATTCTACGTAAGTTTTCTTGTATATTTGAATTTGTAACAATATTGACTTTTCCTCGTAGGGTTCCAACCAACCTCAGATTTAAATTTAGCAACCTTAAAAACATACAGATGTATCATTTTTGTTTTTACCTAAGTATTCATTTTAACATTTGACTTTGAAACGACCTTGACCTTGACCCTGTAGAGATAAACGGACCCCGGAAAGTTTATCATTTATTTTCACTCAGGTGTATTTTTGTATATATGACCTTGAAATGACCTTAACGACGACCTGATGGGGTCAAACTGACCCCGGATTCGGATTTAGCGACCTCGAAAACATATAGTAGAGAAAGTAATCTTGTCCAATGTACAGAACTTTTATTTTTTTGTGGGGCTGTGTTATAAGCAAATAAACATAAAACGCGATTGCTTTTTATGTTTACTGGATATTAGAAAAAACAAAAATTATTTCTAAATTATTCAAAGCTTTGCATTTTTAAAACTTAAAATTTAGTGAAAAGTCATATAATTTTTTTTTTCATCCCTAAAGTTTTTCAATTAAAAACCACCTGCCAAAATACAATATTGATATAAAATTTAAGAACCCTATTATAAATACTGTTTTTTCTTTATTTCAGGAAAATTTGATAGTGTGGGCATAGCAAGTGGAACTGTGGACGATAGCTTGGGAAAAATTCAATCATTAAGACTACACGTGCATTCCGATAGTGATAACTGGGCTATTCTTAGTGAGGTAAATATGCATAGGCTTTTTAATAACTGTAGTATTTCCAGTTGAAAATGATAATCTTTAAAATATTAATAAAAATTAATTTAAAATTTTTATGTAAATTATATTGTTAAGAAATAAGAAAGTCAATTGTTGTAGAAAACTTCTGTTTTAATTTAGTTTTATAATAATTTTTTAGAATGGCACATGAAATCGCTGAACTTCTAAAAAAATTGTTATTTGTACACTACGCACAATTCACATTTTATGAATGAAATTATCGAAATATTTTTTCTTCAACCGTCAAAAAAATGTTGACATTTTTGTACTATTTTCAGGTGCAAAAGCTATCAATTCTCATACCGTACAAAAATGTGCTCGTTGCTTAGCAACACTTTTAATCCCAGGATTTAAAGTGCTACTTTTAATCCTAGGATTTAAAGTGCTACTTTTAATCCTAGGATTAAAAGCAATTTCATTTGAGCTCTTTTTAATAACTAAATGTATTAATTTTGACTTGGTTGGAGAAAATGGTATATATCATACGGACTAAAAGAGCTTATTTTTATTCGCAACTGCAAAAATTGCTGGACTTTTAATCCTTATAATATAATATACTATTAAATAATGGATTACTTAAATAATGCCTTTATATATAACAATCATTTTATTTCCATATCAACCAAACTGTACTTGGCAATTTGCATGTCCACCAAGCCAAACTTGTCAAACAAGCGTTTTTTGTGGCTTACTTTATAATTTATCGATGTTCCTGAGTTAACGTTGTATTTTCTAAAAATATGGATAAAAATATCTAGTTTCATTTTTAATGCTGCCGAAAATGCCAGTAGTAAGAAGAAAATGGCGTTTTGTAGCTTAGAATTTTTGGGTCTTCAATTTCACAATCTTTGAAAAATTTAAAAAGGTAGTTTGGCTGGGATTTGTCTTTAAAAGACTACATTTTTAGTAAAGATAAATGAAAAATAGTTAACAGAATGGTTAAAGTTGGTTTAAATAGTGTTTTATGAATGTTTTTGCCAACAGAAAACTATTTTCGTACTTTTACCCAAGAAAAACAAATTTGGGAGAATCTGTTATACAGTTATTCTAAAATTATTATTCTTTTGAATAAAAAATAATAATAAATTTATTTAGGTATAATATAATTAAAAGATTTAATAATAACTTTTATTAAATAAATATCAGTAAAAAGTACTTTTGCGTATGTTAAGTGTGTGCGCGATGAAAACGACATTGACGGCTGCATAAATCATGCTTAAAACCGTGGGGAAAAGGGGAAAAAAAAAATAAAAAAAAAATATATATATATATATATATATATATATATATATATATATATATATATATATATATATATATATATATATATATATATATATATAAAGTGTCACCCATAAAGTCCGCATCAACTGGGAAAATTGTTCCCTAATTAATTTAGGTAAATTTTCTTTTTGCCAAAAGTTTTTTCTTTAAAAATCATCCCAAATAATGTTTACAAGGATGATCAGTTGATTTTATTAAGCTGTCAAATGTGAGATTTTTTTTTATTTGCCAAATGAAACATTATCTCTCAAAATTTTAAAAAATACTAAGGGGAAAAGTTGGATACTTTTAAATTTTACACCCACACACCAATTTTCAGCTCTCTAGTACCATTTTTATTTTTTCCTAACTTTTTTTAGTTTTTTACTGTCCGAATTTATTTAAATTCTATAAAATTATTTTTTATATTAAAATTAACTTTTAAATGTAATCCTTCTAATTAACTATGCTGGTACAAATTATTTTGTACAAAAATAGAAAATACTCCAATTAAATAGCGTCAAAATTAATGCAAATGTGATATAATTTTCACAAAAACCGACAAAACACACTTAATTTCGGTTTGTTATTAATAGGTTACATTAAAAATCGGACAATGTTATGAAATTTTGTTAATTTAAATACTGGTAATTCAAATGCTTTGTCAAAACTCTAAGTGCAATGATATAACATAAACTCCTTGCATTAACGATTGATCGTAACGCAACATAGGATAAGAGTGTCATGAAAATAATAAAGCAAAATATTCATTACGTCAAGAAAGTAGTTGTCAAGAAGTTTTTATTTGTCTAATTTTATAATATCTTTTTCTTAAAATGTTAACATTTTTTAGGAAAAAATATAATAAAATAACACAAATATACAATTTCTTGACAACCGCTTTATTGACTTGAGAAATATTTTGCTTCATTAATTTTATTCAACTGTTTTCATGGCACTCTTATCTTATGTTGCGTTTTGATCAATCGTTAATGCAAGGGTTTATGTTTTAACATTGCACTGAAAGTTTTGACAAAGCATTTGAATTACCAGTATTCAAATTAACAATAATTTAATAACATTGTTCGATTTTTTAATGTAGCTTTTTAATAACAAACAGAAATTAAGTGTTTTGTCAGTTTTGTGAAATTATACCACATTTGCATCAAGTTTGACGCTATTTTATGGGATTTTCTTTTTGGTAAATAATATATATATATATATATATATATATATATATATATATATATATATATATATATATATATATATATATATATATATATATAAATTAATAAATATTTTAATAAAATTTAAATAATTTTTAAATTCGGTTATACGTGTTTCCCCCTTGTTGCTGGTCACCGAATGAAAGACCGTAGACAACCCTGAGTAAGCAGTTACCTTTGAACTTTCTGTCCCATCAGCTGAACGTTAGAAGCAACTAGCGCCATCTCGTCAAGTAATTCCAAAAAATAAATCTTAGATGACAGGTTAGGTAATGTGCGCCATTAGGTGTATTAGGGCAAAAACAGTCAGATGTTGCAAACAACACACTTAATGAAAATGGCTTCCATTATTCACAGTTTGTGTTTTTGCGTAATACACCTACATCACTTCATTTTAACTGTCGATACAAAGATTATTGTTGAATTTTTGACGGATCGTTTATTGTTTCAACTTCGCTTTTTAAGGAAATGTTAAAAAGGTAACTGCTTTATGTAAAGGGTTGTCTACGGCCTCATGGGGTGTGACCACCCCCAACAAGGGTGCACGTAACCGAATTGGCTGGACCGGGGTTTTCCATTTACTTGAGGCCTCGTAATTTTAAACAACCAACCTTAGTATCATACCTACCGGGATATTTTTATTGTTCTCTATTTTTTAAGGGCCTATATGCCCAAAGAAATTTTACTTTTTGTTTTATATATAACAAGGCTCAAGAAGTTTTTTTATTTATTATATTGAAGTTGGTGAAAATCCGTTCCCCCTTTAATTAAATCACGTTTTCAGTCATCCCTCCCGTCACCTACTTGGAATTGGAAAAAGAGCTCATTCGAAATTCACATATCTGTGAACTAATGGGAAGCCATTTTTTATTAAGTGTGTTGTTGTAAGCAACATCTGATGTTTTGCGTAATACACCTTACATGGCGCACATTAACATCTTTAACCTGTCGATACTAAGATTGATTGTTTTGGAATTACTTAACGGATGGCGCAAGTTGATTCTAACGTTCAGCTGTATTAGGTTACAGATGTTTAAAAGGTAACTGCTTCTGGTTAAATCTCCTAGGTGAAAATTGGCAAAATCTTAGGAATTTTTATGCAATTTTGAGGTTATGTCAATGGCGTCATAACTCATAAACAAGCGGGCTCAATCACCTTTTCCAATAACAACTCCTTGATTACTTAGTCTATTAAAAAGAACCTTTTTTTTAAACTTACAAATCATTAAAACACTTCAAAAAAAGAGTTGTTTGTTTGTACGAGGCAGTTTTAAAAAGTTTTGTTGCGAATTTAAACAAAACAATTGTTTGGGATAGTACAGTTCTTGTTTATTTGTATATTAGTTTATTGGTAATATTTTTAATTATATTAAAAACTGCTTTAATTTTTAGATCCACATACAGGATGAGCTAGCAAGCAGATGACCGACCGTAACCGACAAGGATTTTCCTATTGCTCCATTTATATACCACCACGTGCCCCGCCGGTACGCCTCTGAACGCTCGTCGTTAACAAGTCTGTGATAGTTAATAAACCCCATTGAGTTTGTTTTAAGTATACTTTAACCAATATCAGTTAGGTAAATCCTTTGGTTGTTTATTTAAGAATACCGTAAATCAAGCAAAATATTTCTTTTCTATTTAATACGTCATTATAAGGTTTTTGACTTTAAGTTACGAAAAGGCGATTAGTCGCATATGCTGTCATACCGAAATATTTTTTTTTTTGTTAAAATATGTTATAAAAGTAGAATTTAACTAAAATCAATCCTTACCTGCTTAAATGCAATCAGTCGTAGCTGCTGAGTTGTTTTTACAACTACTTATGTAGAAAATATATTAGCTTTCCTACAGTCTTTATTATTAAAATATGGGTTTAAGTAAATAAAGTTTAGTTTAAATTGTTATTTTGAGTAAAGCACATTTCATTTTTTTAATTTTCTGAACGTTAACTGTTTCGACCTAATAAACCTTCTTTTTACCTGATAAATCTATTATATTTTTAGAAAATAAAAAGTTTATGAATATGAAAATAATTTATTATAAATCAGTAATTAAAAATGATATTAACTTATCGTTTATAAAAAGAAGTAAAAAAAAGTTTTAAAAGTTCTAAAATCCAGATTATAGAGAATGTGCAAATATAATGGACAACTCTGGGTCGGATGGAAAATAAAAATCATTTGAGAATTTAAGAATAATGAAAAGTAATTTATTTGTTTCATCAGTTACCAATCTCCCGATAATTCCAGGGATGATACCTTGCCTTGGATTATAGGTAGTCATCGAAACAGTATCAAAAAGTTTAATTTTTTCACACAGCTAGGTTTTGTCAGCATCCTTTATACCATATATGTCTTACATCCTGACCTCCACAAGACCATGCAAACATGTGTAAGAAAAACAAGAGCATTTATTGCAAATTTGTAATAAAAAACATTATTACAAATGTGTTAAATTTGGTGGAAAGGACTTTACTGCAACATTATAAAATATGTACCAAAGACTAATGTTTAATGAAGCGATATACCTTTATATCTTTCTCTTACATACTAGAAAGAGTTTTATTAAATTGTAGAGACGCTGTCCATCATAGATTTACCAGATTCAGTAATTTAAAGGGTCCTATTAAATAAAAAAAAAACTAAATAAAGTGGTCTATTGCTGTTACACTGGCAATTTTGCTAGTTCGTTTTTTAGTCCAGGTTTCAAAATAGACCTTTTTATTATAAAGCCTTTAAAAAATGTATTGACACAAACAATTACGTCTAGGAAAAACAAGACCATTATTATTTGTGTGTCTCTATCGCACTATATAGAAGGTGGCGTAAAATGCAGTTAATTACATATTTTGTTCTTAAACATTGTTGACGATACTAAGGGAGGCCTTGTTTATTATTTTGGGACTTCTTGTACTTAAAAAAATAAAGAAGCATACTCACTTTCTTAGTGTGGTTGTGTCATTTTTTTTTTTTTTAGATTCAAAAGATTTTATTTATTTAACAGCAAAGCTGTAAGTCATAAAATATTAAATTGTAATTACCTAATGATGTGAGTAAGCCTACAAATTGAAAAATATATATATATATATATTTTAATATTTTATATATATATATATATATATATATATATAATATATATATATATTATATATATATATATATATATATATATATATATATATATATAGATAAAACATAATAATAGGTTGGATAAAGAAACATAATGTCATTATTAAGTTTAATAACTAAAAATAATAAAAAAATTGATGTCTTAATTTAAACAGTTAATGGGTATTTTTTAAAAAAGATTGTTTTATTGTAAGTTGCGAAAATAAAATAACTTACATAAGCATCCCCAGTGATACCGCTTGAGAGATCTGAGCAAAGATCCAACTTGAAAGATTCTAAGAGTTGTACGACTGCAAAAGCACTAATAATCCTAGCTAAGCTAATTAGCAAAGTAATTATGCTCTTTTATTTAATAAGCCCTTTTGTTTTATGTTTGTTAATTCTTTAAATTCTAAAATTTTGTCGAGTTGCTGGGTCTGTATTATTTCTAAACTTGCAAAATACAATATTTTAAAAATGTATTGTGTTGCATTTTTTTTCTTGATAAATTTGTTAGTTTATTAAGGTAAAAGCCAATAAATTAATAACAATTACTTTATTAAACATACTGTTATTATTTTTGAGCATTTTATGCTGTAATAATATTTTAAATCCTTCGGTCACAAAACAGAATACCATCTCGCTACCATAAAAAGGACGATGTGCAAAACAATCTTTATGAATTTTAGAATAGTTTTTATAAGTGGCTGCTGGTGAATGACAATACAAAAGTCAAAAAATAAAGGAGTACGGCACTTATAAGTTTATAGGCGATGATTTGACCGAAAAAATGAGTATTAATGTATTAAGTTATTAACAGAGAGCTTTATGTTTAAATTTTAAGTGTTTTTTTAACTGGACCTGAATAGATAACTGTTTTCCAAAAATAGTTTCGATAAAATGAAAAAAGGGTTACCTCTAATTTGTTTAACAAATAAATTGTTAATAATAAATATGTAACACTTAGTGACTTACCATATTACTTAATTGATTTATCAAAACAAATGGTTAATAAATTAATTAATAATAAAGCTTATCTTACTTTAGTAAAGACCAATTTTTTTGACTGCCGTACACCAATAATCTTAACTCGCCGCAATAAATAAAGCAAAAGTAATATAAACTTTAAAATACAAATTAAAGTAAAAAAAAAGGAGACGGATTACTCACTCGTGTAGGTAAAATCTTACTAGGGAATTACGAAAATTTCTTAAACAAATTGTATGTACGGTTTAATGAAAATTTTAACTCGGAAACAGAAAAAAAAATTAAAATAATTTATTATTAAAAATAAAAACAAAAAATAAAATACATAATTTAAATATGGGAATTTGATACTGGATTAGCAAAAAAAATACAAATTATTTTATTATCAAATAAGAAAACCAAAAAATACATTATAAACTTTAGATATTACGTCCAATTAATTTAATAAAACTTCTGTTATATTATTTAAATTGCAAAATGGCTTACAACAAAAAAGTTAAAAAAATATTTTATTTAATGTAGTAAAAAATGAAAACCCGATGTAATTTTTAATTAAATAAATATTAATAAAATATTTTTAAATCTACCCTATCTCATATTTTACTGTTTAAAACAATTCTAAGGTTATTAATTTTTTTTTTTTATTAATTTTTAAATAAATATGTAATACAATTGTAATTCGTTGTGTAAAAAGTTCAAATTAATCTATTATTATTATTAAAAAGAAAACAGTGTTTTTTTATAAATTTTTCTTTGTGTTGACAATAACTAAAACAGGACTGAGGCTTAAAGTTAAATAAATAAGTATATTCCTACAGCTTCCTTTCTTGCTTGATTTACGGAATTTTTAAAGAAATTATTGTTTTCCGTGCAAGATACACATCTGCTACTTAAAAAATGTAATCCTTGATTTCATTTTAGATGAACTGAAACATACTTTGTCTTTTTACTCTTTATTACAATTAGAATACAATAAAGTAGCGGTGCAAAGTTAATATAGGTACCTTGGGTTAAGTAATACCTAAAAGAAATGTAGAAAAACACCGATGGGCACTGTACACGTACACCACTGATAAGATTAGGTGATTACGTGCACGCTTACCATTTGCGTGAATTTAAAACACTGATATAAAACCAAGTTATTCTACCTCTTTTTCAAAATTAAAACATACCTGCATACTTCAGTTTATGTTAGTTCTATATAGCCCTGGTATTTTTTTTAGTTGTTCTATTACGAAGGAAATGAAGGTAATGTTTCTTTTATAAAAGATATCGTTTTTAAAGGTTTGTGGGCAATTAATTACATTTTTTCAAAAACATTGTAACATCACACGATTTTAAAGAAGTGTGCATCGAAAAGTTTTGAATTGTGTTAACAGTATATATTTATTTTTTACATGGTAATACATACTTTAAAAATAACATTTCGAGATGGAGGTATATAAATTACCCTACATAAATATAAAATTTCTTAAAGTAATAAAATAAAGTTACGTCATTTTATTAAAATTTATTTATAATTGAATAAACTAACCTAAACTTAAAAGATATATTATAACAATAAAATATTAGCATTGTTATCGTAGTTTAGTTTAACTAAAAATTGTCTTTTACAAATAAATACTGTGCTCTTTTCATACCTTAGAGCTTACTTTTTTAGGACTTCTATAAATTTTAAAAATTGGGTATAATAAGTTTAACCGTAAACATATCTTTGATAATAACCTACTATTGATGATGAAGTTTATTTTTCCACTTCGTGTTTTTTTGTACTATTAGATGGACTACTTGACTGTAAAAATGATGTTACAATAGTTTTGAATAATGGCATCGAACAAAATTTGAATATATTTGTATAAATAATAACATTGTTGATTGTGATAAAATGAACATGTATCACAAAATATTTGTTAAAATAAAATTGTTGTAAGTTAATGTTAAATTAAGACTGAATGTAAAATCAAACTCACATATGCTACAAATGTAAATAAATTGTAAATAATTCCTGGAAGAAATATCTTTTATATCGTTATATTTTGTACTATTCTGGGACCATCAGTTTTGTTCATTACGTTGGATTTCTTTCTTCTATTAAGTTAATTATTTTGCAAATAATTTAATTAAATGATTACAAATATGAGCTTTTTAAACGACAACTGACTGAAAACGAAACAAAGGAATTGGTAAATAGTCTAAAGTTAAACCTTATGTTGTTAGCCGTAAATATTATCAGTTTTTAAAACAATTTCCCTGTTTGTAGTTTGTAGGTTTTAAACAAAATATTATAGAATGTAAAATGTCATAAGTACGGAAATATCTAAATAACATAATTCCTCGGGTAGTACAGAGCATATCTCAGAAGTGGTTCTATTTTTATATGCGTACAAGGTAAACTTAAAAATTCTGCTGATTATACAAGTTGTTCATTATTTTTTCTAAACCTATATATGATGTTATACAGGGTGATTTACGTTGATGTCGTATTAAAACTTCTGGAGAACCAAAAAACAGAACTTTTTGATATTTGCACCCGGCGATAACAGGTGATAAGCTACATTTTAAAAATATTTTGGCAAGTGCAGCGTTGCCAGATCTAACCAAATTTAATGGCAACATTGTAATTTTAAATTGAACATCCTATTTTTTTTATGCATATTCGGATCCTACACAAAATTCTAAAAGGTATAATATTTACGTGCATAACCAAGCTGGATACTAGAATTCCTTTTTGTGGTTAGACAATGCATGTATTTATAGGATCTACATGCTATAATGGCGATATATCTTTCCGAATAATTTGCATTTTTACCGAAATTTAATAATGGTTATTTTTTTTTTTAAATACAACATACTGTATTTTTTCCATTTTTGAATGGACCAATTATTTAAATACAAAATTTCCATACATTTTTCTATACCTATCTGCCACCGTTTTTAAAATACAAGAATATTTTATTTTTTCTATGTTTTTAAATACTAGGCACAACAAACCACCCGCTTAATTTACAATTTGCCTTGGTAGGCTATGACAGTTTTTATTTTAAATTGTCTTGCAACTATTTGACATTAATCGACAGTTTTTAATCGACAAATAATAGCTGAACAGCATCGGAATAATGGAAAATGCAAATGAATATTCAAGTATTGATATTTTAAATTTATGGAGAGTGTTACAAAGTTGTTTTAAGAACCTGTAGAAGATTCAACGAACTCTATCCTCATTTACCTCCTAAGCACAAAAGAAATTTTAAAAGTTCGATTTTTTCTTATTTTTTTTTAGATTTATTTATTTTTACTTTATATTTTAGATATAAAGAAACTTTTAAAATCATGACAAAACTAAAAACCTAGATCATACAACAAACCACAAACTGATAATGAAGATAACGAAATAAGTGTTCTTGCGTATTTCAACGTTTATCCTCACGCATCAATCCAAAGTCCAGAAATAGATTTAGGAATTTCATATTTCACAATTTAAAGGATATTAATCAAATATGACTTTTACCCCTTTAAATTTATCACCCAACAAGCTCTTAGACCAGGAGATAGCCAGAGGCGCACTGAATCTTGCGAAATGGTAGTAACTGCGATTCAAGAAGATCCACCAATAAAAAAATTGGATAAATGAGACGAAATTTACGAGAAAGGGAATATTTAACAGACAAAATAATCATATTTGGTCTGTTATAAATCCAAAATCGGTTTTTCAATGTAGGTTCCAGGATCAATTTAGTTTTAATGTTTTTTTATTGATGGACATTACCTTTGCCTATGTTCCTTACGATGATCATTTAAACTCGTATAAATATTTGGATATTTTAAGAAAAATATTAAGCGGGTTTTTAGAAGAAATAACATTACAATTATTAACTTTGAGCTGGTACCAGTTAGATGAGACTCCTGCTTATTGCACTAATAAAGTGAGTCAAGAGTTTTATGAAAGAAGGTAGGTGGTTTAGGCGCTTGGGACCGTGGGACTGGCCACCACTTTGGGGAACTATAAAAGAGCGGGTGTATAACGGAACCCCGATAGAAACACGTCAGGATTTGAAAAATCGAGTACGTCGAGCTTTTGACGAATAAGATCACAAGGAAATTCGAAGAGCAACAACGACATACCAATTAACATGTTTGCACTAATGCCTTACTGCAAATAGTGGTCATTTTAAACAATTTAGTTATTACCTATCTTTTGTAGATATAAGTTAAAAATTATATATTTTGTTTAAATGATAAAAACTAAATGAGAAAAAATTAAAATTTGCTTGTATTTAAAAAACGGTGGCAGATGGGTAAAGAAAGATGTATGGACATTTTGTAGGTAAATTATTAGTCTATTTAAAAATAGGATAAAATATAGTAGATTGTATTTAAAAAGAATAAGTTTTAATGATTATTAAATTTCGGTGAGAATGCAAATTATTTGAGACACCCTTTAAGATGTATCGCTATTATAGCATACATCTTTTAAAACATGCACTGTCTAACCCCCCCAAAAAAATTGGAGTATTCAGCTCGGTAAGGCACGTAAATATTAAACCTTTTTGTCATGGTGATATTTCTTTTAAAAAAATAGTAATTAATTATTTTCTCAAAAACAGTAAGAGATAGGCATGGGTAGATGTTAACAAAAACTACTTAGAATTATATGTAGAATCCGAATATGTAATAAAAAATAGGGTATTCTATTTAAAATTACAATGTTGCCATTGGTTTCGGTTAGAACTGGCAACACAGCACTTACCAAAATATTTTTAAAATGTAGCTTAATACCTGTTATGGTCGTGTGTCAAATTTCAAAAAGTTCTTTTTTTTTGGTTCTCCAGAACTTTTAATAGGATAATCAACGTAAATCACCACTATATATATTGTATATTATTTATACTCGTAATATAATGGTATTATGGTAAGGTCTATACCCTCCTAGCCTCTATGAACACTTGGTATAGTCGTATGAAATAAGTAAAGATTGTCATTTGTATTCGAAAAATTGAAGCGGTGTTTTTAAACCATTTAATTTAATTAATAACAAAAGTCAAAGTGTCACAATACAGTTTAATTTAAAATTGCTATAAAAATACAAAATATTCAGACGGAAAAAAAATGTAAGGGATACATTTTTTTAATCCTCACCCAAATGTTTGGAACATTTCTTGCAAGGGCTGCATAGAATTATATCAAAAACTCTTTTTAAAAATAAAATCGTGTAAAATTTCTTTGTGTTTGCCGCAGTTTTGTTCTCTGCATACAACTTAAAAAAACTAAAAAAGTAAAACCTTAATATATTGCTCTATAGGATGTTATATGTTTACCATTCTTGGAAATATTTATGTTTCATTTTATAACTTGGTACTTTTTAGATATGTTCAGTATATTAAAATAATAAAATAGTGTGCTGACAATAGTTCTGGTTTCCCGAGAAACTACTTTTGTTATAAACCAAATATCTATATTTGTATTGACAAACAAGTGTAAACTAAATATCATTAGATTATTATATATAAGACAAATTATGTTTAAGGGTATCATAATGTAGTAGAGTAAATGACGAACTAGTGGTTAGTTTTATTCTACGTTGTGGTTTTGCTTTAATCAATATAACGTTTTGTATTTAATTTTAAATCCTCTAGTATAAATTTTATAAATTTAATATAGGTGACAACCACAGAAATTCAAAAATGTTTTAAAATACGTTATAGAGATTTCATCAAAAACCCCTTAACCGACTTTTAATTAACTTTTTCAAAATTTTGATAAACACTCCGATTTTTTATATTAAAAAAAAACTGTATTAACAGCTACTTCCGAGTCACGTGGCCATTTTTTGTGGTATTCTTTTTATTTAAGTTAAAGCTAAGTAGGTCTAGTTTCATTTTAATCCATGGGGATTTTTAATGCATACATTAGGTTATTGTATACAGGGTGTTTCAAAAAACATGGAACAACGTCTAACAGCAGATTCCTTGGCCAAAAGTAAAACAATAATATTATATAAACAGGGTGTATTGGAAAAATTTTAAGAACTGCATTTCTCCTTGTAAAGTTGTAACATTAATTATTGAAAAACACCTGATAAACTTTTGTTACTATTATAAACAAGTGGCATAGCCTAAGGCAATTTTCTTCATTTTTTGCCATCTTTTCGTCATAAGTTTACTGGAAATTATACTATTGATGATTTGGTACTTGGCACGTATGGATTTATGGAATTTTGACAAAAAATTGCAAATCGTATGTATTTTTGGTCAACTTTTTGTAAAAAAAAAGAAATATTTTAAATTTTGGGGTGATAATAGACTATTTCGTGCGTCTATATGTGCTGAGCCGGAGTTTTAAGTACAGTTACAATTATAAACATTCTAGCTTACCAATAATCTGCGATACCAAGACTAAAGTAAATTTCACAACGTAAATCACTACACCATTTTTTATCTAAAACTTATTTAAACTTGACTGTTCTTGTATAAACAGGTATCAAGTCGCAGAACACAATAAATAGTGTCAGGCTCTCAGTGCTTAGTTCAGCGCTTAGCTTTAAAAAATCACTTTACCACCATATTTAAGACATATTAAGGAAATAATTTATGCAAAAAAATAGATTTTTTGAACCTATCAAACCAAAGAACCCCCTTAAGCTTGCTAGGTACGAAAAAAGTAACATTTAAAATTAGAAGACAATAGTAATTTCCACAACACCGTGCAAAGTGTCCATTCCTTTCATTTTTCATTCTTTTGAAAAGTAGAATTTGAATTAGTTACAAGTATCACGTATTAACTTAAATATATTTAATATAATTTATATTTCGCAATAATTTATATCTCGCAATCCTTTAAGTTTACTGAAGTATTTCAGGCTTCTTTTTTATGTAAAAAAGCATTGAATAAGTACCATGTAACAATTTGTCGATAATGATTATACCAAAAAAGTTATGACGAAATATTGGTAAAAAAATTAATAAATTTGCCCTAAGCTATACCACTGATCCATAATAATAAGAAAAGTTCATCAAAAGCTGTATTTCGGTTAATTTTTTAACTGTACTAAGTTTCGGTTAAATCAAAAAATCTTTTTTATCTTTATCCTAAAAATTATGCCTTTTGGAACTACGTTTATATAATAGTCTGGAAGAAATCGGCGCAAGAGTACCAAAAACTATTCCACCTCAATTTCTTTACACGATCCTCCTTAAATTGCCCCACTGATGATATAAAAGCATGTTGCCAAGATACAAAAAAATTGTCCGGTTGGAAAATAACAATTCCTTGCAATTGTTTAAACAATTTCGGTTTAAACAATATGACACTAGGTTGCCACATGGCAACATGCATTTATATCATCAATGGGGCAATTTAAAGAGTATAAAAAAATTGAGGTGAAATAGTTTCGGTACTCATGCGCCGATTCCTTCTAAACTATAACATTTTTGTCTTATTTTTTTATTCAAGAAAACTCCCACTAAGCGTTTTTCCATATTTTTTAAAACACCCCACATATAAAGTAACTAAAATTCACTACAAATCTACAAATTAGGTACCATTTTAATTTAAAAGGAATTTAAATGTGTAACTTAAAATTATTTATGTACGTAACTGATTTCTACGTTTTCTCTTAACACAAATAATTATTTTTTTTACAAATTAGATTTTCTTTAAATACTTAGAGAAGCTAAAGAGATCTGTCGGACATTGGAAACTTTTTTAAATTTAGGAAGCTTTATTTTGTTTTAAGATAAAGATATCACAAAGTTGGACAGGGTAATGGAAAATGTCACGGACCTAATAAAATATTTATGGAAGCACTGTCAGACAACTTTATAATAAAAAAATGTAAGTTGTACAGTTTTATCTTATTAATTACTTGGATATTATTATACACTACTGCAAAAAATTAAGGAAGTAAGAAAAAATTGTGAATTTTCTAGTGAATTTTGGAGGGCTATATTTCTGTGAAAAATGGTCGTATCGAGATCGTAAAAAAAGCATCTTGAAGCTTAAAGATTTAGTTTGCAGATCTTAAAATAAATTTTTAAGCGTGACAGTTATCGAGTTTTTCGAAGGAATAACACGAAAATAAAAATTTCTAATTTTTTTATGTATTTCTTTTGTGTCCACGGTCTTGGAAAATTTTATTACAATAAATTATCGTATGGAGTTGATAGCGTGTTTATTCAGCACCATTTTTCTTTTTTTTTTAATTTTTCTCTACGATGATTGGTATGATGAACAGGCTATCAACTCTTTACCATGATTTTATTGTAAAAAAATTCCAAGTCCGTGGACCCAAAAGAAGAACACAAAAAAAATTTAAATATGTTTTTTGTGTTATTCCTTCAAAATACTCGGTAACTGTCGCTCTCAAAAATGTTTGGTCAAAAGATCTGAAAACCAGAATCTTCAAGCTTTAAGATGCGTTTTTTACGATCCCGATACGATCACTTTTCACAGAAATATAGCCCTCCAAAAATCCCTTAAAAATGAATAATTTTTGCTTACTCCCTTAATTTTTTGCAGTAGTGTATAATTTAGTATCATTGTAAAATTAAAGGTTTGTCTTTGCTCTACTTCATAAAGAGTAGGTACATGTGGCTGGTGGCTGTAAATAGATGAATATGTGTAAAAATGTACAAAATATACCAATAAGTTAGGACGATAGCTGTATTTAAGAAATCATTATATTATTTTATAAATTGTTGTATAGATTTTAAAATTGTAACTAAATATTAAAACCTATCGGTGTTTAGCTTAAAGCTGTAGAGTTTTTAAAGACATCCTAAGAGGAACCTAATATTTTGAATAAATTTATAACAAAAAAACAAATTAGACAAGAGTAATTGTGAGTTTTTTGATAAAAAATAAGGATTTTAGTATTGATTTGAATTACTATTGAATATATAAACATTATAAATTTAAAACACCTAAAAATTTTTATATTGTTTTTTAATTTGTTGTGTTTATTCGTCGGCATTAATATACAATATAAAGGGTACAGGGAAAAAAACGGGCGAAGTCAAATTTTATGATTTTGAGAAAAAGCAATTTTAAATTTTAAAATGCTACAAAAACTAAAGTATTTGGATTGGTAAAATTTTCTTTTTACCCATATGTTTCCCAACTACCTGGGATATGTAGGGCATAAACTGTAGAATTAAAAAAAAATTGATAGAAAAATCAACAATTTATTAATAACTGGTCGTTTTTTCCCTAAATGTATATCAATTTTGTTTTGTAAAGTATGTTTATTTCACTTAACACCCAGCGTTATGCCTATATAACTAATAAGTAAAACAAAACTGAACTAAAACTGAAATGAGAACTTAATAGTTAGTTTAGTGTAAGAAAATAAGCTAAATTCTTTTTTTGTTTACTTTAAAAGTTTTTAAAGAAAAGAATTTTCCAGTTTCCAGATATTTCCACGTTGTTCGCCAGTACGAAATATTTTTTAATTTAATATCTCCTAAATTATCGCTTTTTTGTAGGGAATTTTTTTAGAACAAAATTTACAATATTTTCTATCGGATGACGTCAGTATCTTAATTTCGCTAAAAATTGACTTAGCCCGTTTTTCTCCTGTACCCTTCATATGCTGTTCTACCGCATGTGTAACTTTTAAAAACAAAAAAAAGGTGGAACATATGAATTACTTAAAAACTTTAAAAGCGATTTTGCACATTTCATTTTTTAGATTTTAATTATGTTTCATTTAAAATAAATAAACAGATCCCTAATTATTTTGTTAACATTATTGACAACATTATGACTTTTTCTTAACAATGTATGTATGGGGATCTTGGAAACCACGATAGATAGAAAATCGGTTAAATGGGGAAAGTTTTAAACAGTTATGTTAGTAAGCTAATCCCTTTTACTACATGGTTTTATCTATTCAGGTTTTTGAGAAATTTTGAAAAAACCTGAAACATGCATTTTCGAAAATCGGCCATATTTTTTTATAAGTGAAATCTTTTCAAATCTGTAAAAACTTCTCCAAAGCAACTTTTTTTGTTGAATATGACCGAGTGGTCAATTTTTATTTTTTACGTTTCGGGTTTTTAGAATCATCATCAATTTTATTATTCCATATGGACGCCATATTGGATTTTTACGCAGCCAAATAGTGCTTTTTATTCTGATTTCAACAATGTATAACATGTTATAATTTAAGAGTTTATAACCTCATTTATTTAAAAAAACAAATATTTTCTCACTTGGCCTTGACTCCAGCGAACGTCATTTTTTTTGTAAACAATAAAATATTAGTAATTGGCAAAATAGATAAACTGAACAGACATTTTACAGAAATGGGTTCGCGAACATAGCTATAACGTTAATACCGCCTTACAACAAAACTACACGTAACAAGTTAATTGAAACAAGTGAAAACAAAAACAATGAAAATTGGCTAAACTAATATTCTTACTAAAATGAAGATGTAAAATAACGACCTAAAATTCAAAATGTTGTCCATTTCTCTCAACATATTAACGATATTTTTTTAAATAGTCCTAACTACCGTATGAATGGTTAACTTAGGTATGTGGAATTCTCTGTCAACATCCCTGGCTGAAGATGTTGGATTTTCTTTAAAATGTTGGTTTATTGCAGCATCTCGTTGTCGATTTTCTTCAACGTACTTCTTATTTCGTGGTTTTTAAAACTTCCGAATTCAAGCAAATTTGTAACCAGTTTTCGAAAGTATGTAAGTTTAGGATGCAGTGTTTCTTTAAATAATTAACCATTTTACAGAGTTGAAAAAATTTTAATAACGTACACGAGCTAACTTAATAATGACTTTTGCCGGAATCAAGGCCAACTGAGAAAATATTTGTTTTTTGAAGTAGATGAGGTTATAAACTCCTAAATTATAGCATGTTATACATTGTTGAAATCAGAATAAAAAGCACTATTTGGCTGCGAAAAAATCAAATATGGCGCCCATATGAAAAACTAAAGCTGATGATGATTCTAAAAACCCGAAACGTAGAAAATAAAAATTGACTACTCGGTCGTATTCTACAAAAAGAGTTGCTTTGAAGAAGTTTTTACAGATTTGAAAAATGTTTACTTATAAAAAAATATGGCCGATTTTCGAAAATGCATGATTCAGGTTTTTCAAAATTTCTCAAAAACCTGAATAGATAAAACCATGTAGTAAACGGGACTAGCTTACTAACATAATTGTCCAAAACTTTCCCCATTTAACCGATTTTCTCTCTATCGTGGCTTCCAAGATCCCCATACATTCCCCACCAATTTGGGACACACTGTATATATATATATATATATATATATATATATATATATATATATATATATATATATATATATATATATATATATATATATATATATATATATATATATATATATA